>JAZHYW010018676.1:0-206647 GCA_037355805.1 Ixodes ricinus
ACGGTTTAACCAGCTGAACGACGAAAAGAGGAGAAAGGAGTGAAGACAGGCGAACGCTGGACTACCAACTATTTAATACTGATACTTCGTTTTCTCTCTTTTGTCTACTGGCGTTGTGGCTACCTTCTCGGAACTTATTCCATCATTTAATGTTGTTGCTCCTCTATTATTGTCTTCATTTTTTTCTTTTTCCTACTTGACCTTTCTGTGCCATCTCAGATACTGGTTTTCCGAAGGAATCTTTTTTCGCTTTCCTGGAGCGCAATAGATGGTGAACTAACGCAGTTTTCTTCTTTATCTTCTATGGCCAAGGCCTCAAGTATTTCGCGAGCGAGCTGGTCTTTGTGGCGAGCCAAGATGGTTTCCATTTCAAGCTTGGCCTCGCACGTGCATGCTCGACAATGGGCAGTTAAATGCCCCGGCCCTGTTAGGGCTCTTATGTTTGCTGCATGCTCACGTGCTCGATCGTTAACGCACCTTCCTGTTTGTCCAATATACACACGCCCACACATGACAGTGGTATGTTGTAAACCACTCCCTTTGCGCATTGGACGTACTTATTCTTATGTTTGGTAATGCAAGTGCCGGTGTTGTTGGCCTCCGCTAGATTAATATGTATCACCAACTAGCTCAGCTTCTATCCCCTGTTCAAAATGCAGTTCGACACAGTGTTTGAGCGGTAGTGGGACGTGTGTTGAATGACCTATGCGGTTGTCACAGGTTCGTGGTTGGTCAACTTGAAACACTCCGGGTCCTACTTCCTTCTTCTCGTCTTCCTCTTCCCATTCGTTTGAAGCTCGGCCGGCATTAGTCTCATCCGAGCTCATGCCTTTGGCGCTCAGGTAAACATGAGCGAGGATTGTAATTGAACCCCCCCCCCTTCCCCCCGAACCACCGTAAAACAGAACAAAATGACAAAAAAGACGAAATTTGTGACAGCGGTGTTCGAGAGAAACTGCCGGCTTTTAATTACCATCCCTGAAACTTTGCAAACATTTCAGTGTGGCTGCAGCTGTGAGGGTGAGGTGGATCCAATACGAAAACTGAACCCTGAAGTGGCGTCTTCAGGATGCCGAAAATAATTATGGTAAGTTGGGAATTTACCTACTATAGTAGGTTACAGGTCAAGAAGGTAGCGGCAAATGCCCCTCAAAGGGAATCATATATCCCTCCGCCACCTCCGCATCCAATAGCGTCCCATCGTTTCCGTGACGTTGCGGCCAACGCGCGAGGAGGGTCTTGCCTTTCTGTACATATTTGCTTTATCTTTCGACTTTGACTTAGCATTGTGGAAGCCACAAGAGGGAGATTAGAGTCTTCCCCTCCTTTGGAAACAAAGACGACTTTCGGGGATTAGCTTCGCTCTCCGATGGATACAAAGGCTGCTCTCAGGGGCTCGCTTCCCCCTCCGATTAATTTAAAGGCCGCTTTCTTAGAAAGTGGGGGTCGAAGACAAGCTGGCACCACTCTGTGGCCATTATCTATCCATTGAAGCGGGACAAGGAGCGTTTCCAGTGAACTCTTTTTTCGACTGCGGAGGGATTTGAAACCGGCGCATCACGCTTGTGGGAGGAGCATCTCCTACCTTCTTAACTAGTAACCGACTATAGTATACTTCCTAAATATTTGGGCCGGGTGTCGAATAAAAATTTTAACCCAGTTAATTTGTAACTTTAATTTTCAGGCATAATATCTTGAAAAGAATGAAACTCCAGATGTTCCAAACTGGCTGAGGTAAAGCAGCTTTAGCAGTGCACCAAGGTTTAGACTGCACATACTTGTGTGTAGCGTCCACAAGGTGTAGCTCTTCCATTGAAGTTTTATGAGCTAGTTTCTTCAATGTTTGAACTTTCAGTGTGCCAGCTGGGTAGTGTGTAATTGTGTTTTTATAGTGCAAGCAATATCTTAATCCTGGCGGCAGGAAGTTTCGGCTAGCAGTTGACATGGTTGGACAACGGTGTGCATGCTTGCTTTCTCTGAAGCGGCCAATGAAGCAAAATAACAGCACGTGCGGATTGTCCATGCATTTAATTTTTTGTTTGTTGTTTGTTTCAGACTACATGTGCTCCGCGTACAAGGGGGTGGCCCTCCAGGCGCTGACGACCAGCATGTCGTCTCTGCTGGGCTGTCAAGGCAAATTTAAAGGGTAAATATTGCAGCTGTAGTTTTTCTATTCTGTCCCTGCTGCACTTGAGTCCTGCGAATTTCTCTGCATGATTGGTCTTTTTGTTTTCATGGCGCTGTAAACTTTTGTTATAGACGGTTTCGCCGAGGTCCGTGCCGCCAGGGCGCGCTAGCGTATGCCAACCGGATGTGCTCCCAAGAAACTTCCGGTTTCTTCAGTTTCGTGCGCGTATTCGTAGTGGGGACCTGTGGTGCTGTGGTGGGGACGATGTTTTCGGCGTGTAAGTCATCTCCCTTGAACCGTGCACGACGTGGGCCTTGCTGCGTTGTACCAGGGTGCAGTCTGAGATCTGGAACGAACCTTCTTTCGCAAATACGAACATTTAGGTTCCCCACAGAAACCGAGAGAAGAAAAGCCTGGATCGCAGCGGTACGACGGGACAATTGGCTGCCTACTAAGAGCTCGCAGATTTGTTCTGCCCACTTCGTTCAAGGCAAGTATTTAATTTCGATTTTATCATCCGCTGCCACGGGCGTGGTGTCTCGAACGTTAGCGTTGCAAAACATTTCGCACGCAAACAAGCCTCCCGTAACATCGCCCGAGATGCTCGGGAGTGCAATCGTGAGTCAGCCGGCTTAGCCGCGTTTAATGAACCCTGGCTAATTTCGAAAGCTAAGTCTGCTGCTTGATGGCTCAAGAAGTTACTGTCGTGGACTATGCCAGATTATGGGGACGTATTCGTCTTCTTTAGATGGTCGAGGCCGCGTCACGAGCCATCGGGCACTTATGGTGCGCTGAAAAATCATCCGTTCGTGCAACCGACTCCGTTTCCAGGTGGTTTTCGACAGTAGCTAAAGCTAGGAACGAGTGCATCTCGGATTTCGCGTGTGCGTTCGCTAGAGGATAGGCGCTTAGACCGAAAGCGCTGACAAGCTGGGCGACGCACTTCCCCCTGATGCAGCTGCTGTCCAAAAGAACCTCGATCGGAGCCTAGTTTCAGGTTGTGTAATGTGGCTTCGTGTGCAACATAGCACTGCTCTTGTTTGGGAGAACTAAAGCATACATAGGAAAGCAGCTAGGTCACTGTAGTATTATAAGAGCGCGCGCTGGCCAACTAGTCTGCGGGGTGATGAGGCGCCGTTGATCTAAAGGCAGGTTCGCGGGGACATCGCTGGATGCGTAAGGCCCGACTCACCGGGCTGTGATGTGGGTTCCGGGAAACGGCCGGTCATTTCGGAGCGGCAATTCCTCCGACGACATCAGATCCCGCACGACGAGGCCAACACAATGAATTGACCTTGGCCAACAAACACGTTCGTTCGGGTCGCGATCTGAGCGTGTCCTCAAGCGATCGGCCGGATCGCTCGCCTTTTATTGATTTTATAACAATGGCAACTGCTGCCCAATCAGTGAACTCGCGTGATGTGATGTGACGTTAACTTTCTCTTTTACACATTACTACAGTCACCACATTTTAAATTACACACGTAAAAATTTCCTCACGTGCGTGTCCGTGGCACAAAAACCAGTTACAGAAAATGGCATAAAACGCCAGGGGTGTCACTTTCTTACCGTAACTTTTTTATCTTTAAAGGACCATGAATTCGTGTCATAAATTACTCCTTTGCCCTTGTTCAATGAAGGAAATTCTATCAACATGTTCTCAGCAGTTTTCCCTCCCCACAATTTGTTTACTGTACAACTCTTCTGCAGAGTTAATATACAACTGTTACTGTTTCTACTGCACGCTTGCATGTATTTTGTAATGTCTGTACATTTATGTCTTTCAGGCAGGCCATCTTCTGATGCAAGTCATCCTGACTATGTCCCTACACTGTTCCCTTATCGAGTTCGAGGGAACCTCGAGCAGAAGATAGCACGGTACCAGCGTGCTAAGAACAAGCATGCGCCAAGTGGCCCGCCTGCAGTGGACCCTGGCCCTCCAACAGTCACCATTGAGAGTGTGGACCACAAGGACAATGTTGAAAAGGCATGTGACGCAATGACAGAAACAACGCTTACTCTGCAGGACATCTCAAACCAGATTTTGGAGAACAAATCATTAAAAGAGCGCATCATTTGTTTGGAACAGGACTTGGCAGTCGCTAAAAAGAAGATTGCTGAGCTTGAGGAGGAAAAGAAGCCACGCAACCTCCCGGAAGTTACCAAAAGCATGGTCATGCAGTCTGACAAGACTGTGAAGTTTTACACGGGGCTAGTGTCTACAGCCATGTTTAATGCCTTGCTGCAGTTTGTGCTGTCCATCTGGAATCCACCATACAGGACATGCCTAGATCCAGAGCAGCAACTGATCCTAGTCGCTCATGCGACTGCGACTAGGTCTTCTAACACAAGACCTGGCATGTCGATTTGGCATCTCAGCATGCACTGTAAGTGTAATTTTCCACTCGTGGCTCGACGTTTTGGCAGAGAATCTCAAGAAGTTCATCATCTGGCCATCTCGACGGTCAATTCAAACCCATCGTCCACGAGCATTTCGAGACCCGTTATTTGACCATGTCAGGGGAATAATTGACTGCACGGAAGTATTCATCCAGAGACCAACTGTAATGAAGGCCAGAAGCCAAACTTATTTCTAGCTACAAACACCACAATACCATCAAGCTGCTTGTTGTGGTATCCCCGTCAGGAGCAATCACATTTGTTTCGAAAGCCTGGGGGCGCAGGGTTTCCGACAAGGAGCTAACCTTGCACAGTGGGCTACTTGACATGGTTGAAGAGGGAGATGTCTTTCTTGTCGACAGAGGGTTCCGTTGTGAAGACATGTTTGCAGCTCGAGGCGCAACCCTTTTGATGCCCTCACTAACAAAGAAGCGCACCCAACTACCTGGAGCTGAAGTTACTGCGTCAAGGAAACTCTCCAGCGTCCGCATCCATGTTGAGAGAGCAATACGAAAGCTGAAAGTTTTTAGATTATTCCAGACTGAGCTGCCGGTAAGTTTCGTGAAAAGAGCCGGCGATGAAGGCTACGTGACCATTGACAAGATAGCAGCGGTGTGCGGCGGGCTTGTCAACCTGCAAACTCCTCTCATCAACAGCCGCTAGGAAAACTCGTGAGAACAGCTGGCAATGAAGGCAACCATGGACAAGTCAGCAGTTGTGTGGTGAACTTGTCAACCTGCAAACTCCTATCATCAACAGCCGCCAGGAAAGCTTGCGAGAACAGCCGGCGTTGAAGGCTATGCAATCATGGACAAATTAGTGGTTGTGTGTGCTGAGCATGTCAACCTGCCAACTCCTATCAACAGCCACAAGTGCTTGGCTGTGCATCACTGAATGTTTTCATTGCAAAGGAAGAAACACGTGATGAAGTGTGAAGTCAGTGTGCCTTATAATGATTTCTTGAGTGCTAGACTGCATTGATCGGTAAATACAAGCATTTTTATTACGCTTACTTTTGGTTGCTGGGTGCATAATTTTCTTGACTACTTATTAAATGTGACAAATGAAAGTACAAAGTGAAACACAGACGAGATAAGACACACGTACGACAAGGGCAGGCCTGCGCCTGTCCATGTCGTACGTGTCTTATTTCGTCCGTGCATCAGTTTGTACTTTTAACCTTTTAAATTACATAAACTAGACCCAACCAAAGTTTTTTGCGACAAATAAAAACTGAACTCAGACTGCCAACTTGACAGGCTTTGGCTTTTTTATAATTTAAGTCCCTCATGAACATAATATTACAAAATATTCACTGTTATTTTGCTGTACATGCTTGTTCGTCAAATTGTTCATGACTTTTTGTATGTGTATAGTACATTCGAGGCACTTTTGAGCTGTAAAAATAACTTATAAACATACTTGACTAGTAACATCAGAGCCGAACAGCAAAAAGATATTCTTAAACTTTTAATTACATGCAGCACCAAAAGAAAAAAGTCCGAACAAGTTGTGCTGACATTTAGTTGTCGCCATGCAGTATGGCTGACAATTTGGCATGCAGTGCACACCCATGATCTTGGTGTGCGTTTAAGTTTTACACACTTCAGATGGAAATTGTTGCAACAAAGTGAACATTCAAGGCTATGCAACTTAATTACATGCAGCAACACCAAGAAAAAATAAGTTCGAACAAGTTGTGCTTACATTTAGTTGTCGCCAGTATGGCTGACAATTTGGCATGCAGTGCACACCCATGATCTTGGTGTGCCTTTAAGCTTACACACTTTAGATGGAAAATGTCGCAACAAAGTAGGCATTCAACAACACGGCCCGACCTAGCGCCATGGCAGTGGCATGTTGTCCTCGCACATTCCATTTGCTTGAAGATTCGCATGGACTGCAGTTCTGGAAAGATGTGGTTAAAAAAAAGCTCTCTGCTTTAAGTCTTGCAGCTGCCCAGAAATTCACATCAAAGGTTATAACCTCAATATTTACAGGAGGTCCCGTAAAAACAGCAAAGTATGCTCGACGGAGCTTCGTGGCCGCCATTTGTGCTTGTACTTGGGCATAATAATCGTGATCGTGCCTCAGTTGCAGGTTCTCATCCAGATAAGGTAAACGCTTAGACGTTTTAGTGAGGGAAGCGCCTTTCATTGATGCAGCACACTTGACCTCCAGGACTGCCTTCTCGCAGCATGCACAAGAGACAATGGCATCGGGAGATGCAGCTAGAAAGGGCAGGCTTTCTACAACAAACAAACCACGCTCACTTAGTTGCAGGTCTTTATGTTTCAGGGACTCCTTTGCAATGAATGCTCGTTTAGCTTCTGGTTCTTTTTCGGAACCCCAACGGAGGTTTGAAACACGAGGTGCCTTTATATACCCCATAACCTCCGCCACAAGGCCATCGGCACCACTCTGGCATGTAGCCACACGACCCAAGACAGACGCTGTTATTCTGCCCTTCCGTTCTTGCTTCCATCTGAGGGATTTTGATTGCCCGCGAGTGGCTTTCTCGATCTCAGTGCAATGTGCAGCTGTTAGCCGGACTACCTTGGCTGCTTTTAGGTCCATGCCTTGGTAAATACCACCAAGTGGCAACTGTGAGGGCGTCTCCTTGCGCTTGGCCGGTCTATCTGGTTCTTGGTCAGCTGCTTCAGGAGCGGAGTCCGTTTCCTCGCTGTCCGTGATCGAGCTCAGCAGAAGCGTTTTTGGGGCTAATGCCCATGAGAACAAAAACTGGATTAAAGTTAACATTGGTTGGTGACAATGCGTAATGCAAACATCACTGGCCAACCCCCTAACTGGGAGTTTGGGGGTTGAACCCCGGATTTTAGTGTAGTCATGCACAGTTACCCAGTCAGGATATTTTGGATGGCTAGACACAAGACACTGGACTTACGAGCTGAAAATAATTTTTTTGCGATTGTCTCATTTTTATTTGGTGCATGAAGCCGCGAACTTGTTCGTCTGTCCATGTCGGTACAGGTCCCCGTGGTCTCGGGGCAACTTGAATCACAGCCTGTCCTACCTTCGGCTTGAAGAATATGATGTCGCTAACTGGTGCTGCCTGCATGCAATTTAGCAGTTAGTTCTTGCAGTTCTGAAAAAAGACTGACGTGACAGAGCAAAAGTGAAGACTTTAAACCATGAAAGGCTTACTACACTTTTTCTTGACACCTCTATCCACCTGCATGCCACATCGGTCGGTGATGGGTTGTTTAGCCCGTACTTCACAGTTGCTTCAACGCTGAAGAGTAGAGCAGCAACGTGAGTACAGCATTCCCCCAGGCTGAAAACCACAACAGCATAAGCATGATTTATTAAGTACCCAGAAAATGCAAGCAAAGCATGAAGCTCCATGTGTTGTCGAATGTGACGAGCATAACACCATAAAAGCGCCCATTAGATTAAAGAAAATTCCGTACAACTTCGAAGAACTGCATAGCATCAAGTTCCATGACATGGTGGCAATTTGTAATTACATACACTTATACTTATGCATAGCGACTCAAAATGATTACCACTATGTAGATACGTGCGGCCTGTTCGCCAATGATACATCCGAATACCTTAGTCGAGCAGCGTTTTTGTGAGTAAACAGCGCTCGCGTTTTTTTTTTTTTAACGCAATTCTGGAGGGAAGTTGGAAACCCAGACACTTGTAGCTATCTTTAGAGTCGCACGAGATCGAACAATGGAGTAGGAAATCGTGAGTTTTAGTAGATCGTGTCTACAGGAAACGACATTGCTAGCGGGAGATCGCGCTCCCACTTCGAAGCACGTTTGAAGCGCACGCCCGGAGCGTTAGCGGGCCTCCGAAAACGATCTACCAAATGAAGTACTTACCCGGCCATGCACGTGCAATGGGCACAAGTAACAGTTCCATCGTCCTTGACAACGCACCACGGTTGGTATGCTTTCGTTAGCGTTTGACTGGCCTCGACAGTTGCCGCAATGACGACGATGCCTTCCCCACGCTTGCCTGCCTTGAACGACACAAGCCGCTTCACTTTTCCACTCACAAAGGCGTTGTATGCTTCGCCCATCTTTGTGGCTTTTGAACTGTTCCTTGGTATAAAAGCACACTCCCTCCACGAGATACATGAAGATGTCTGCTGCCGTGACTGGGGGAAGTTCCTGGAGTCCGAAGAAAAGCTAAACCGTACCAGATCACCGTCCAGCGGGTCGGGCAGCTCTTGGCCTCTGAACGACAACTTCTCTCGATACCGATTCTGTGCCTCGATGTCGAGCCCTTTAAAATAGTTACTTGACATTTCCGTAGGCGAAAGGGTAAAAACTCTGCACACTAAAAATTATCACGCCGGTCAAAACATCGGCACCCCAGCTCGTACGCACCATTTGGAAACCACGCGGAAAACAAACGGAAATTCTTCTGACCGGAAGTCGCGGGGGTATCCAATCAGCGTCAAGCGCCGCTTGCAACTATAGAAAGCAGAAGCCTCTCCTACCATTCCCTTTGCTCGACATGATTGGCGGTGTCCTCTCGGCTCTCGTCCTCTCTAGTGTTTGCTTATTAAAAAGAGTGAAGGGCTTTAAGGGAGGGACTTCTGCTATTTTAGAGTTGAAACTGAGTATAGCGCGACCTCACTTACCTCACTTAATTTAATCATTTCGAAGAGTCCTAGCGGGCACCCATGCATTTTCATGGGAAGGACTCTGCATCATATTTTGAACCGAGAAAATGACCCCACGAACGGGAAAGCACGGGCCTTCTGCTACAAAATTAACCGGACCAAACTTTGTTTTCAAGATCAGACCGGAAAAAGTCGACTCCTGTCTTATAAACGGCGAATAACAGAAATCCTGTGCGAGTCTCGCCATGTTGGGAAGCTAATGCTATGACCCCCATCTTGATTTCTTTGATGCTTGTGATGGCTGTTTTCACATCTGGTATTTTCACTGTTCTTTGGCCAAAAATGAGTTGCAGGTCACCATACGTTTCCAGAAGAAAGCGGTTCCATATGCAGAAATTTCTAGCATGTTCTTAGCGAAGTGGCGCTTCGTCGCAACGGAGGAAAAACTCTACGGTATTGTTGGGGCAAAACATTAAGCCTCACGACTAGCAGCAACTTAATCGTAGATATACTGCACCGTACGGTGTTTATTTGAGCCCTACTCCACACAAAAAATTACAGGGGCACTAGGTATCCCTTTGTGGATTGAATGCGAAAGCATTGCCATTCCTAACGACACTTCCTTTTTTTCCTCTATTGTTAGGAATGGCAATGCTTTCGCATTCAATCCACGTAGCGATACCTAAGTGCCCCTGTAATATTTTTTTACGTTACATCATATGGCGGCACACATCATGGTGCGTCATGTCATCACGTGAAGTGTGATGTCATTGAACCGAGGACTATTTGTATGCCCATCGTTCGGGCACATCAACGCCGACGCCGTCTTTTGCCGTAATGGGACAAGCTTCTTTTTGAGGGGAGAGTAATGCCGCCTTCCGAAGCGGCTGAGATAGCACAGCAGCTAGTATGCCCGGCTCTCACACAACAGCACTGGGTTCGAATCTCAGCCGTGGAAGCACATTTTATTCTTTCTTTTATTCCTCTGTTGGCATTTGGTACCGCTCGGTTAACGCCACCGGACGCCGGATTTTCCGCTCCATAGACATATAATGCTTTCTCATTAAAAAGGCACATCCAGTCAGGATTGTGCCTTTTCGTGTGGTAGAGTCGTACAGCTGCCCACCACTTCAAAAATCACTACTGAAGTACGAGGGGGCACTAGTGATCAGCAAATCTGGTTCACGCCATTCATAGGTGAAGGATCCATTTAGGTGCACTGAAGATTTGACTGGGCATTTTCTTTCATTGATTCATTGGCGCGTCTCGCCGTCCTGCACCTCGTTAGCTCTAAGGGGCAGGATGGACAGCTCGGCAGACTCGTCGCCTAAATCCCCCGTGTGTAGTTTAGCGTTGTCCTTGTGCTGCTTCAAGTAGGGATGCATGGGAACAGTGCGCAAAACACATGCCCCCTGCCCACGCTTCAAACTTCATTGCTGGTCGCGGGGAAATAGCCAACTGACGTGCCGTCATGTTTTCCCTAAGAAGTTTTTAAAGGGGTACTCCGGTGATTTTTTTATGGTCGCTGATTTGCTTCAAAATTGGCTCAACATACCGATAGACATGGCTCTACGAGTTCCCCAAGTATTGTGTGAAAAGGAAACAAATTCGCGAAGTTATTGAATTTTCAAATTTCGTTTTCATCGTGTTTCTCAAACTGGGAGCGCCTACTGGCAACATTGAAGTGTGACGACAGAAATGGTACAAAGGGGGCAGTAAGCCATGTTCCCAACTGTTTACAAGACGTTTGATGGTGGGAAAAGAATGTTTGGTAACTGATTCACTGAGAAGCGCGCAAGAAACACTTGACACTCTGTTTAAGACTACATGCTCGACCCGAAAGTCTGTACCATATGTGACGTCACACCACTGAAGAGCGCGCGAAAATTTGAATGCCGGTTTCGGCATCAACTTCATTTACGGTTTTCTCAATTGCTATTTTGAATTTGGAGAAAATAAATAGCATACCGTGACGACTGAAGTCCGGGTAGTCAGAAAATGCAATTTGTTTAGGTAGCTCAAAAAACGGCCCGAGCACCCCTTTAAGACACTTTGGATGATGTCGTAATATTGCGTTGTAAGTCACACAAAAGTTGCGACAATTATGTTTCGTTAATACGGATTTCTTCTCGGGTTTTATCATACGCAAATTTTACCGTAAGTTTTGCTTTTTGAATTTGGCGTCTGATGTCTCGATCCTCCCAATAATTCAAACTTCGTGTGCTGCATCGATTGTGAAAGCTGCACTTGACACACACCCATTCGGAGCATGGCTTTATGATCCACAATGGACTCTACTCCCGTTTCCTTCCTGTTCGGTGCGATTAAAAATACTTCAAGATAGTAAACAAACACACAAAGAAATACACAGGGACAAGGAGTGGACATAAAACACTGGCACCAATGTTTACCACCACTTATTGTCCATGTTTTTGCGGCGCTTGTCTACGATCATGAACCAATTGGCCCGAATTGCCATATTAATTCTTTGAGATGCTTATAAGTCATAGCTTCTCTATGTTCAAATTTGGTAAACTTCATAAGCGACAACATCTGTTTGCTTACCTTTGGTAGACCTTGACAAAAGCCAAAATAAGACTGGAGTGGGGCGGCAAAAACAGTGAGAGATGTATTCTCGCAGACTCGGGGGCAAAATATACTTTTGCACCATGGTGCCCCTGACAATGTTATCAGTGGCACTTATTAAACTATCAAGGTAGTGTGTAAATTAAGTGCCTGGGTGAGCAAAAATGTAGGAATTTTAAATGTGACTTTCCACATTTAAGGCTGGTTCACACATACAGTGCAGCGCTAATTCAGCCCTGTTAAAGCAACGAGTCACTGCTACTTCCATGGCTTGTATCGTGTATTCTGAGTTGCCTACTTTCATACAAAGGACTGATGTCTTGGTTTGTAATACTGATTCAGCGCTGAGGTAGTGCTGCCCTATGAACAGGATACCTTGCTCGGACATTGAAGTTTAGATAAGCAGATCAATGTGTAACTGCGCATTTTTTCTCTCTATAGGTTACCAGTACTCCCGTGGACACGAAGGCGGTACAAGGTCCTCCATGGACACGAAGGCAGTGTATCATATAGTCGAATTTCGCATTTTTAATAAACCAGTTATTACTCCTTCCCACGGTTTTATGCAGGCATTTTTTGAACCCTGCATGCGTATGTAGGCATACATATAAGTGTGACTTTCACTCACTTTCCCCTTCCCTCAAAACAGCAGTTACATCCGGACCACATGTCATGCAACCTATTGCTGTCTTCCCTCTTAGAGCTCGCTATCTAGAAACCCATGCTAGGAGTATAATTTCTAATACATTTCATTTGAAAGTCTAGATACACTGCTGTGAGTCTGTTGAAAATCAAATGTTTTTTTCTACCGCGTCGCAATTGAGGTTTTGATGGGCCATCTCATTGGGTATATTCCGACTCGTCGGAATATACCTAATGAGATGGTTCATCAAAACCTCAAATACAATGCGGTACAAAAAAACATTTGATTTTCAACACAGGCTCAAAGCAGTGTATCGAGGCTTTCGAATGAAATGTATTAGAAATTCGTATGAGGTGGCACGGCAAAACCTTAATTGAAACGCGGTGGCCAATAGTTTTTGTAAACTCATTAGGAACTCGTTTCAAAAAATCAATTATTTTTCAACACAGACTCGAAACGGTGTCAAAACTTTCAAATTATAATCATATGAAATATATTAGTAACTTTATGCGGCAGCTTTGTCGAAACTTCAATTGGAACGCGGTGGTCAATAGTTTCCGTAAACTCCTTACGGATTCGTTACAAAACTCATTTGCATTTCTGTTGAGACTCGAAAAGATACGATGAGTAGACTGCCATAAACATTCAAATGAAATTCATTAACAAATTTTGTTAGGGTATATCGCTGCTAAGATTACATTGTCTTTTATAATAGTAGAAAAGGCGTGTGGCGATATTTGTACTATTGCAATGTCGTGTATTAGAGTCGTGATCGTCCAAGACGGCGTACTGCATCTTTTTATATTATTTTTTTCATCCACTGTACCCTGCAAGCCTATCAAGAAAAAACAATAATAAAGCTTTAGGCTATGGAAAACTGTGTGTCTATATTCTGTTACGGCATTGAGTAGCAGTGCGTCCCCTTTTAGAGGGGCCGCTGAAACAGCTGACGGCGGCGTATAGAAGCGGTCGCCCTGCTGACGACCCGCTGCGCTTGTTGTAGTGGTTGCAGGTGTGTGTACGCGCGGCGCAGAGCGGTCGTTCCAGTCGCTCCGGTTGCAACGGACGCAGTCGTAGGTACGCGCTCGTTGCACATGTCTGAACCAGCCTTCCCCCGTCCTCCTGAGGCGAAAGTCAACGTGGCGACATCGTTTGACATCACGTACCAGAGGTAACGCTGCGATGTCAAACGTTGGTTTGGTTACGACTTTCCCCAACCGCAAATCGAAGAACGCCTGAAAAGGTCTGCGTTTTGTCGTCCTCGGAACCCGAACATGACTCCGAAGCGCTGTTATCGTCCACATCGCACGTCGGAGTGGCGTCATAGGAAATCATCCCCAGGTCGGCTGTCCGCCGAAGAATTTCAACCTCTAACGGCGTCAGGTCCTCGAGTGTAGAGATCGCCATGATCGCCATGATCGAAGCTCGAATGACAAAGAGGTTCGGCCGATGCGGCTACCTCGGGATCACTGCGCGACGGAACGTCGTCCAACGCCATTGGCCCGAGATCCTTTTGATAAGCGTGCGAGGACCAATGAAAGTGGTTTCGTTTTCGGATGGATCCGAGCTTTGGCGGCCTTCAATTACATTTTTATTCAAGAAATAATCACCGTATGGCTATGCTTTTTGGTTTTTAGGGATACTTAGGGCGTCTAAATTCAGCTGTCATCATCAAAACACGAACTCAAAAACCACTTGAGTGCCCCTTAAAGGGGTTATGACATGAATATTTTGGGAGGTAGATATGAGGTCTACGTGCGTCATGTAGTGTTCACAACAAGTTTCATAAATTTTGGAGCTCTAGTAATTGCAAAAATCAATTTTCTGATGTTGATCATTTGTAAGAAATGATCAGGCAACCCTGAAAGAATATGACGTAGCCAGCCTCTACCCCTGCCTCCAATAGTCACAACATGGAGTCCATGGGTCACGTGATACTGACTCAGGCTCGCCACGCTCGGCAACTCTCTTCGCCTAGGCACTCTTGCGAGCACAGAGGCTGCCGCCCTGCCGCATAGCGTCTGGCACCTGATCCTGCCTGATCCTCTCCGCGCCTGATCCTCTCCGCCGCATTGCGAGAGCGGATCGAAAACAAAATGACCAACTTCGGGAATTTCTTCGTAATCGCTCGCGTCACTGCTGAGATCGCTATCGAAGACGTAGGAACCGCCAGAGTTTGAAGAGTCCGACGAAGCGGGTGAAGCCGGAGTCTTTATCGGCTATAATGCCAGGAAACGGACACGATGAAAGCTCGGAAGCTGATGCCAGAGCAGAGGATTAAGAGAGCCTAGTTTGGGAGTGCTTGCAGCGAGTCAGCCCCAGCTCCGCCGGTTGCGCCGCGGCGCTACCAGGGGCGCGCGTGCAGCAGAGGCAGGCTACGTCACGGACCTCCGAACAACCAAGACCCACCCACTGGGGGGAGCCGAGGATCCGCGATAAAAACGACTGTATCTCTGAAACTAGCGGGCTGTTTACAAAACAAAATATCGCAAATGCATGGTAACACATAATGGGTTCTTCAGCCATAGTTATCTCATCTTTATATATTCCGTGTCACGTAACCCCTTTAAAGGGGCCCTGCAATCATATTGAAGCGTCTATCTTTTTTGCGGTTTCCACGTCTCTTGGGGTTCGGACAAGCTAGCGGGCACGGAGAGACTAACTAAATATCAGTGCGTCATATTTTAACCGAACGACGCGGAAACCTCCTCCACCGACTAGAGCGACCCGCGGTACCGAAAGCCGTTCAAAATGTGACGTCTTTGGTCCTGGGGTTACTACTGGTCAGAGCGGCTAAAAGCTTCATTTTAGTCGAAATACAAAATATAAGTGGCGCTAACCGTTTCAATTATATATGAAAGTAGCTTTTTTTGTTCAGTATTTTAATCAAAAAATAAACAAAAGCAGTTTATAAAGTACGGAAACAAAAAATAACCCGTCGACATACCCGGCACAAAGCAGCTGGAAAAGGTGGTGCATACTATAGTCGGTTACAAGTTAAGAAGGTAGGAGAATCTCCTCCCACAAGCGTGATGCGCCGGTCTGAAATCCACCTCCCGCAGTCGAAAGAAGAGCTCACTGAAAAAGCTCCTTGTTCCGCTTCAGTGGATAGACAATGGCCACAGAGTGATGCCAACTTTTCTTCGACCCCCACTTTTTAAGAAAGCGACCTTTGTATTCATCGGAGAAGGAACCGAGCCCCCTGAAGAAGCAGCCTTTGTATCAGCAAAGACTTCATGAAGGAGGTTGTTTTTTTGCTTGTTTTTGTAATTTTAAATTGCCTGTAATCTCTTAAAATCAAGCGGAAACTCGAGAAAAGAAAAGTTTCATTAAGTTTCTACATACAGGTGCGCCCAGGTTCGGTGCAAATTAAAAACCAGTCAAAAGTCGTTACAGGGCCCCTTTAAAAACAGCTCGTTTTTCGGAGAATATTTAAAGAAATCCATTTTCCGATCCGCGATGTGCCAGTCTTGCTTCTGGCCTGTTCGTGGCTGCTTCGAAATATCTTCATACCCTATTGGAAAATCTTGATGCGGAAAGATGTTGGCAAAACCTCATACAAGGGTAACCGTAATATGGGACATCCTATACCTGCGAAAAGGCGGCTCCAGCATAGTGGATTACGGCGGAACTAGAGTCACTAAATAAAGCTACGCTTTCAGAGTACCGAAACTCCCAAACATGGCGTCTGAAGCGCGTCAGGCGCCGCCATCTTGGGTCCGCGCGCAGTTGGAGGAGTGACTGTAGCTGAGCCAAGCCGAGCTGTAGCCGTCTCCTGCGCCAGCTGCCGTGGCCGCAGCTGTGGTGGCGAATCAAAGTCGTGTTGTTCGTATCTCGACGTAGCACGGAAAACGCGCGTGCTGAGCGACGGACTTCAGCGTGCGCGGGCAGTAAACACCAAACAGCAGCAAGCAGAGGATCGCTGGACCCAAGATGGTGGCGTTGAAAAACACGATGATGATGATAGCGACTCACGTGACGGCCGTTGTCCAATGATGCCGCAGCGAACCAGGATATAGTTGAATAGAGCGACTGTATTGTCGGCAAAATGGCAAAGAAAAGGAATGCGGTACTCTGAAAGCGTAGCTTTATTTAGTGACTCTAGGCGGAACGATACAGACGGACGGAACCATACAAGCGTGTCGTATTATGGGACATCCTATACCAGCGTAGTGGATCGTGTCGGAACCATGGAGGCGAACGGAACCATACAAGCATAACGTAATATGGGACATCCTATACCAGCAAAAATGCGATACCACTAAGGTGGAGCCATATGGCTTCACCAAGGTGGTATCGCCTTTTCACTGTTATACAGGGCGATTTTTTTAAGCTTTATATATTTGTTTAAAAAGGTCGTGAAAGCTACACTTCTGTGGTTTGTGCAGGTTAGTTATACGGCCAGGGGTACGTAGTATAGGGGCCTAATCGTAACGATCAGTCGGATAATTAAATACAATTTGTTAATTAACTTTTTAATTACTGAAAATGAACACATGGTTTCAATTAGAAACTTGATGAGAGTCATCGGAAACCACTAAATCAACTCTTTTTAGAAGGATATAATGCAGGGGTAGCATTTTATGCGTTCTGTAAAAACGCTTTATCTGGATCCGCTTCGGTTTCTTATCGGAGCGCATCTCTGCGCCCACGGTCCTGTTCCTTAGGGGTTTAGTAGCGCAACACACGTGCGCCTTGCTTCCCTCCATCCTACGAGGGAGGCGAGGAGGTGGCTTCGAACTGCAGCCACTGGTCAGCAGCATCGCAGGTGCAAAGATGCGCTCTGATAAGAAACCGAAGTCTGGAATTGCGTCCTAATTAAGCCTTTCTTTTTTTAGAACGCCGTAAAATGCTGCTTCCATCTTATATATTCACGCAAAGAGTTGATTTAGTGTTTTTCGATGATGCTTAGCAACTTTCTAATTGGAATTATGGGTCTATTTTCACTAATTAAAAATTTAAGGAACATATTATACATTAAGGGAAGCTAGAGTGGTTTTGTATTTGAGGAAACACATTTAAATCTTCTTAATTTGACCTCCAGAATCTCAAATATCAAAATTATTTGGTAATTTGGTGAATCGAGGCTGCATAGAATCATTTTTAAAGTATCACTGGAGGCACTCTTTCCCGGAGAGTGACGTCACAAAGGAGCTTTCGAAATCTCTGCTCACGCATCTTCAGTGCCAATCAAAGCTATGCACGCACACACTATTTTTAAAAAGGGGAAAAAAGACATCACGACTGGTGCCAGTGCGGGAGAATACACCTAGAAAGTTTGCGACTGGACGCGCGGCCCTCAAGCGACACATGCTTGGCAGCTGAAAAATCCCCTTACGACGTCCCTACTGGTCGAATGTTTTTTGTGTTTTCTCAAGTTTAGTTATATCTTTAGAGAAAACGAACGTGATATTCAGATTCACGGGATAAAACTACACTAGAATCAACCTCCATCTAGTTTTCTGAAAGAAGTCTTGCACTTCCCTTTAATAAGCCGACTCATCATTACAATTAGCCCTCTATACCATGCCCCCCTGGCCATATAACTCACGTGCACTGACCGCGTAAGTGTAGCTTTTACGGCTTTTTTTTCAACAAATCTGTAAAGCATATAAAGAACACCCTATAGCATGTCCCCTAATACGATACGACTGTATGGTTCCTTCCCCACTTGCATCCTTCGGGAGAGACTCGCAGACATCCAGCGTTCCATTGGAATGCTGGATGTCAGCGAGTCTCTACATCAGCGATTGGTTTGAAACAAGCATGATGTTTGCACACAAATAAGCTCTTGTCCGAGGTCCTCGAGGAGCACTAATAGCAGTGGCGAAATGTAGTGACGTGGTAAATTTGGTAGCAAGTATTTATTTCTAGAAGAATTGCATGCAGCAAAGCTTAACTTTGCTCAAAAGATGATAATTATAAATTCAATACTGAACAAAGGTGTCCCTTGAGCTGTCAGGCCATACTCCCACTCTTGCCACTCAGGAGTTCCCAACTTGTGCGTAGAGGGTCAGCACAACCCAGATTTGTGCTGCGAGCGCACCTGCGATACAAAAATTGAATAAACATGAGATGAAAAATAAAAGACGTTTACAATACTCTTTAATGCGAACTTAGAGCGCAGATCTTGAGGAGGAGGATGGGAGGGTATGCCCCTCCTCCCCTCCCTTCTCCTCTTCTGCTCCCTCCCATTTAGCGGGAAATTTCCCTAAATTTAGCAGGAAAATTTTCTCACTGAATTTACCAGGGAAATTGACGTCACGTGACCTCAACACCAATTCAGTTTTCCCACCAAATGTAGCGGGGAAAACGACATCACATGACTTTGTGTCACGTCAGCCAGAAACAAACACAGTTTCTCCACTAGATTTAGCTGAAAAATTAATGTCAAATGACCTCTACATTAATTCAATTTCCTGCCAAGTTTAGCGGGGAAGTTATGCCGATGGCGACGCCGCGAAACGGGCACCTAAGAGCTGCGCCCTAAAAAACTAAATGCCTCGCATGAAATAAAGTTATAATTAAAGATAAGACAAAGAAAAGAGAATCTAAGATACCGCTTTAATATCATTCCTTTTGTCCGTTCTCAAAAATTTTGATTTCAAGAAATGTTTATCTCTTTAGTCATACCCAGAGAACCCCCCCCCCCCAGTTTCAGCATGAATGCAATCAATCAGTGCAGACTAGACCTTGTAAACCGTAATCCACATGAAAATGAATGTTTGCCACATAGTCTTGCATGAGTCGGTGGCTCAGATCTCTAAATACATTTGTAGTGAGGAACGTTCTCGAATAAAACTTTTGGGCTTTGAATTTGACAGTTTAAACATCCATAAGGAACACTGTATGCCACTGATTGTTTTGTGACATATCAGAAATGGCGCAGCACTGTCATCCTTGCATACCTAACAAAAGTTTGATTTTTTTAGCATGGCATGTGCTATTCTGATACCCATACAGCCCTCTTTCACAAAATTTTGTCTAAAGAGCTATTTCTTGGTTCTTAACTCACATGACAGATTTGGTAGCTTGAATTCTCACTCGGCATCAACACTTCTATATATTGATGTAATAGTGAAAGACAAGATGTATGGACTTGAGTACGGCTCGACAAGCACAGATGTGAAGAAAAGTACTGCCGAAAACTCAAATGTCAAAATAAAAATTATTAGGTAGAATGCGAATACAATTATGGATATGGTAATGAATACAATTAGCACGTTCAATAAGAAGAATATGTGTTAGACGCACACTCAAAGAAACCTGTTGCATTTATATTCATGCAAATCACTTCGGAGAACCAAGCGCTGCAGTCTTGAGAGGGAGTTCGGTGAACGATTAGCCCCGAGAGCGAACACAAGCGTCGCTGCGGTCGCCGCGCCCTGATTGGGTGAGGTGTACCGTGACGTCAGGAAGAGGACTCCGCTCCGCGATCTCGCATCGGCTCGCTTCCCAGCACCGGTTTCCTGGTTTGGCGTTGTGTGCCGCAAGCTCTTCGAGGAGCTGGACCTCGTTTACCCGGTGTACAAGACGTTGAGTTAGGCCGATATAGACGTGCTTCCGTACATTTTATAAGCCTGCTTGTCCCTTTTACCTTTAAAATTGGGTTACAAATCCCGAAAGCTATCGGCGGAGGCGATTCCGCCGATGAACCTCCCCGTCCGTCCACACGACACAAGGCAATCTTGCGAGGGGTCGGTGAAGCGGTGGCGCAAGTGTTTTAGACGCTGGAATTCTGTTCCTTGCATGTTCATGATTTAGGACGATATTACATCCCGCTTTCAAGGCATTTGAAGTGGCATTTATATCATGGGCCTTTGGGTGGTCGGCAAATTAGCTCGCGACCCCGACTCTGCGCTGCCACTCTGCATGCGTTGGTTCGCAGATGTTTTAAAGGCCCTGCGTCTGATGATCTTTGAAGTGCTCGTGGAACAGGGTTGTTTTACATAAACGTAGCTTCTTCGTGAATTAATTATATAGTTTATACACCTATGCAGGCATATTTCTTAGTAGATGCACAATTACTGGAAATTAGTTTGTATGGTAGCAGTAAAAACGGCCGAATTGCCCCCAGTTGCCTGTATGATATGTATTGAACTGCCCAAAATATGCACAGCAATAGTACCGTAATTTGGAATGTTTATACTTTTTCCTGACATTCTTTATTCCAGCCTTGGGTATTCGGAAAATACACCGTTTAGTTTGAATTGTCATTTATTTCCAATTAAAAGAGACACTGCTGCAGGTCCCCAAAAGCTTCCTCAGCCTCCAAACTCCCTACAGCTGGACTCTCTGACAACAGAGGAAAACAGGCGTAAAAGCAAGCATTCGAACGTCTGTCCAGTGGTAGATGCAGCACTAGTAGCAGAAAACGTGGAACCTGTGAAGGGTGACAGTCTGCGTGAGAAAAACTTCTGGTATTTTAGCTTCAGGACAATTCGATTTAAGTAAAATCTCAATTTTAGGGCTTAAGGGACTAATAACGAGCTAGACACCTTCGCTTACGTTTGTTATACATTACTTGAGGGTTGATATAAACAAGTCCACAGATACCACCCGTGTAGTCTATTGAAATACTATCCGAATCCAGCAAAGGTCAAATGCGAGCAATGTATATAATAAATGTTCCTTGTTTTTTTTACTTTGCCCCTGCACTTGGGCTGTCTTACTTGTGATTCTCTCCCCATGGCCCAGACTGTATTTAGCATGTTGCTCGAGCAGCATGCAGCTTTTCTGCTTCGGCGATCTTGTTTAAAAACAGAGATACAAAAAAAATAGTATACATAACCTGCCAATTTATTCAGACCATCAGCAGCATTTATTGTGTGAGATGTAAATCTATAGTGATGCTCCTGCAATTGTGGCCATATTTCTTTATTTTCATATACCAGCTGTGATTCATGCGTTGCCTGCCCTGTCAACCATGCTTAAAATGTTGGTTGAAGTTTCGCCTGCAGCTACAGGCCATACCTCAATAAAGCCACATATAAAAATTTACACTTCCTACGAAAAACACGCCAAAAAAAATTAAATAGAAACGAGCGCGCCGACAGCTATAGCGTCGTCACAGCCTCCACAGGGCGAGCGGGGCGAGTCGGGGAAAAATTCTCTCCTCGCCGTGACGTCACCCCGGTTCGCCGTAAGGGGGCGCCACGCGAACTTCTCGGGGCTAATAAGCGCGAGGGAACGGAATGTGAGGGGGCCCCTTGTTCCGAAATGCCACTTTATCTGCCGGCGTCTTATTTTTTTCTGCGCTCAAACTTTTGTGATGAGCAAAATTAGCACTAGATTTCGAAATTAGTTAGTAATTTGAGTACAAGTTACCTGAAAAATGTAGTTTAAGTAAACTACTAATTACCCAAACAAAGTTATAATTGAAAGTTACCAAGTTACTCGGAAAAGTAGTTAAACCACAGTAGTTTGAGTAGAGTAGTTGAACTACGGCCAAGTCTGGCCTGTAGTAATGAAAATGAACAGCTCTAATGTGGCAAGTCAGGTCAATCGATTCCTAAATTTTTCATCCCCTTTGAAAGGCTCCGGAAAAACAAGAGACCAGGACAAGCTGAGTGACGCAAGTCGCCTTGCCTGGTATTGTTCAGGCTGTCCCGGCTTTTTATGTCCTTTCGGCGCTCCTCAAAACGCACAGTGTTCGGTTTCTAAACGCTGTTTTTATTTTCGCACAGAAATAAGACAAAATACGTAATAATTTTTGACACCAGTGCAATCCAATAGACACTTCTATTTTCAGCAAGCTGCTTTCCACCATGCTTCCATGTCATCCTCGAGGCCGCGAATGTTTGTGCACAGTGATTCAACTATTTACATCTAAATTGACATGCACTATAAATCTGGTACTTTCTTAGAAGCGGCATGTTAGTGCACATAAATTCCCCCAGGGTCTTGCCTTCTCAATCGCGTGGATGGAAAATGGAAATATCCCGGGCATGATTTGTTCAGAAGGCTAGATTCAATGGTCGCCGATTATTTCTACAAACTCCTGGCAGATTCACTGCCATATACCCTGGTGTCCTTTCTCCAAGAAGCGAGGTTTTGGTGGAATTTAGTTGCTCGGCCGCTATTTTTGGTAGTGGCGCGAAATAGAGAGAGAGAGAGAGAGGGGGGGGAAGAAACAACAAATCTCGCAAGCTGATTTTTTTTTTTTTGCGATTGCGATATTTTGTGGTGTTTAGGTATGCCTTTGTGGTGTAAACAATTTTACGCACTTCCCACAACTATTTCATCGTCAACGACAGTTATAAAGCATTTCGCACTGCCTCGGGTGCTTTGACCTTACGCACTAGAGCATCACAGGAGCGAGTATTTCCGCAAAATAAATACGAGGACCTATTTCTCCCTTTGAACCGATCACTTCTGTGGCATCACGACGAACACACTTTCACCATGAAACCATAACAAATAATGATTGATAATGAAATGGACTGGGTCGCAACAGTAGAGCCACAGTATTTAGGTTGCAAATAAACTGGGCGTCGTCCATGCAATGTGTTTACTTCCACGTTCGAACGTGTTGAGAATGAGTAGCCAAAAAGCGCTGTCTGCAGGCTGCTTCCTGGAGTGGCCTGATATCTCCTCAACTTGGGAAATGGGGGGGGGGGGGGGACAGAAAAGGGGTGGTTGTTGTGGGAAGGTGATATTTATTCTCACTCAGAGAGTCGCCGGTCGTTAAAACGTCGACTCGCTCATAACGGGAATGCCTGTGGGGCCACATCTATAGTAACTATGAGTAAAATGTGGTATACAGCTAGGTTACTGAGAAGTTGTGATCGCGCAAACGATGGGGCGTTGTGGATGCGGGTGAAGCAAAGACTTATCTTAGGACTGCACCGTCTTTATTAGAAGCCAGAATTGCGGCTTGCTTTTTCCACCCTCCTGACGCCAGTCTTGTCAAATATTGGATAAATTTGGTACAGCGTTGATCGCGATAGCCCTTGCGCCAATATTTAAAGGTCTTTATCAAGTTATAAAACAGTCATCAAGCAGAGGTAAGGACGAATAAATACGCAAAATAGTACAAAAATGCAAAGAACAACCTATGAGAGGAGATATGTGTTTCAAACAGTAATGAAGAGATTGGGGAAAGCCACTTGATTTGCATGTTTCGGAAAGAAATGTATTAGACAGTTTTAGTGGATCGTACTGCTAAAGCCTTGCGTACGCAATAAAATTGCGGGTCGGGAGTGCGCGTGCGCAGAACGCAATAGAAGAGCTAGCCTATTGCGTACTCACGCAACGCTGGGGATTTTGCGTGGCGGGCGGGGCAAGCGGGCTCTGCGGGACGCTCTCGAGAGATCTCGACCCAACGAGAGCGCCAGTTTCAAGATGGCGGTTACCTCGACTGGCGCAGCAAGGGCGACGTGGTGTTTTTGAAGTTCTGTGTTACGTGAAATTGCGTGGTGTTCAGCTCGGCAATTCTTTCCGGGACTTACGGCGGTCGAATCAGATCGCCGTGCAGCTCTAAGGAGTGCACAATGAAAAGGTTCGCCGCTCGGAATGTGCGTCAACGCTGCGATCTGCTCAACGCTAAGCCTATTCGCACAGTTCATCGCCGACGGACGAACGACTCTAAAATATATCGCCGAAGTTCTCGCTATGCACTGGACATCAGTAGGTCATGAATTTTATTCCGCGATAGCATTGATAAAAGCTGCCCGTTTCCACGGGACGACTGACGGAGGCTCCGTGGTCGAATTTGGCTACGCACTCGTACTCGTAGCCTCTGTACCCCACAGAAAAGCGCGCTTGACGAGGCAGCTGCGGCTTGGTTTAATTTGAAATAAAATGATTGGACACGTTTTCGTTTTCAATATATCTTTCCAGGAGCATGGTTGTGCTATAAGCACGCGGAATTCTACGGCTCTAGCAAATTTAACCAAGATCATGCGCGGTGTTCACTCGAAAACGTAACGCACATCTAAATTCGGTCCGAGCAGATCATTTTTAGCGTACGCTATAATATTGCGTATTGCGTACGTAAGAGCCAGCAACGCTATACTAAACTGTCTATTATCGACGACCTGAACCCTTTCTTGCGCAAGCCAATCCTTGTGCAGACACGGGAATGGTTTCAGCAGCCACCGCGCTTTGCCAGAGAGTGGCTGCTGGAACGACCCCAACATACCACGACCCCTTGATCTCCACCGACCGAGCGGCGTCGGGCCTGCAGCTCATGGGAAAAAGCGTTCGGTCGCGCTGGCTTCCTCGGTCTTGAGCGCGCCCGCGTCTACGAGGGAAGACATTTGGACGTCTCAAGGTCGTTTTGGCGCTCGCAGCTAGCCGCTCATTTCGCGCTTTTTGAGGATAATCCCTACAGGAAAAGCCGACACAAAAGAAGCCCCTGCCGTCACGTGACTTTTGGGAGAGGGTGAAAAGTGGAGGGTCGGACGGGCATTTTCCTACCTTGCTGAAAATGGATCCGTTGGTCGGTCTTTAAGCTCTGCCACAACCGACATTACTAGAGAGTCAGCGAGCTGCTCATGTGTGCCACTTCATCGTGCTGCTGCACGATAGATGTGGGCTCTATATTTTTTATTGCATGCGGATGAACTGGTTGCACCACTCTGAATGTAGGGGCAGGCACATGCATTGCAAGGTCGAATTTAGAGCTCTTTTTTTTTTCAAATAGTATAAAGGTTAATCTATATATTGCTTAGCCCTACTCTTGCAACATCACAGCGTCCCTCAATCCTTCATCTAGACTTAAGACATGTTTATTACAATCTCGACATTTAAGTTCACACCTATATTTCTACGTTCATATAAAAGAAAAAAGAAACAGTTTTAAGGATTGCGGTGTTTGCGGCACAGAAATATGTAGTTATAAATGTACCCATATTGCCTCCATATTATTTACAAGTTATAAATCAGACCGCTGGCCTCCCCTTCAGCTCACCAGTGTCAAATGTACAACTAAATTATCAGTCCAATAAATACCCTCTTATACAAAAAATATGACAGTTGAACGGAACATGATGCTTGAATCAAAAATCACTCACATAAAAAAAGAAACTTGTCGAGTAAAGACAATTACTGGCAAATACACTTGCATAGCGCGGTGACATCGCTGACACTCCACAACCACCCAACAAGCTGAATCTTGGCAAATAAGGACTACTCAACGCCCTGTGGAATTCGGCTTTGGACATACTGGGAGGACTTCACTACAGCACACATCTACCGTCAAGAAGACAGCCATATTTTAACAGAAAAAATGAACTAAAATTGACTTCAAACACAAAAATAACCAATCAGAGCGTCTCTCACGGACTATTACAATAAAAAGCACTTACAAATAACGCTCTACAGGACCTTTCGGGCCGATCGCTGTGGACTACACGCGTTACTCGTCGGAGATTACCGGCCCAGAGTTAGACACGGTTCAAACTCATCGGATCATGGCAAAACGTACATTGCGTAGCAAGAACACGTGTCCCCGATGGTCAAGATGAAGAAGAGGATCCTCTCCTTGTCACTCACATGGAAGAGAAAGCGGTCCGTCGTGTCTTCGGTCCGTTGAAGCTAGTGGTGACATGAAGGCCCACAACAAAGGAAGATCACCGGTCTGTAGGCGCTGCCGACAGAATATCCAAGGTCTTGACAATCCGCATGTTGAAGATCGCACTTGGCATTAAACCATCGTTCTTACCGGTTCCAGTAAGGGTAGCGTGGATAGAGGAGATGTTGAGCCGCTTCGCCCGATAAAGAAATGTCCGCTAAGTAATAAAATGCACTCAAACAACTTAGAAACTGACACAAGGGTGTCCTGATATGAGCATGTTGATCTTGCCATTCTTGAAAAAGAGCTATCTCTGCCGGAAAAAAAAAAAAAACTCCATAAATTGCGAAGCGCATCTGCCCCTTTGCTGTTCGCGGATGCGAATGTTGGACATTGAGGGGACCGTCCCCACCGTCTTCCAGTCCCTACCTTATCGTTAGGCCTTGGTTCACGCGATCCCACTTTCTCTCTTGTGTGTGTGTGTGCGTGTGTGTGTGCTTCGCGGGCTGGACTCCGTCGCTCCTATGCTGAAAGTGTAGAGGAAGCTAAGGTGCTTGGTGAACCAATCGCACGTTTGGCTTTAATCACGTGATCACGCTCCCTCCCGTAACCACGCGCAGAGAGCGGAGCAGGCGATGACATGGTCTGGCGGGCGCGTAGCTCCTCCGACACTGTCAGCTTAGAAATGAAGGGAGCCCTTCTCCTTCAAGGACGAGGACGCCGAGTCTCCTACGCTTACAAAGGAGATTTGGAGAGATTAGTGAATGTGGGTGGGGAAAACGGGAGGGGAACTGTTTTCTCATCCCCTTCTCTCGCCCTTTTCGAGGGAGAGATAGAGTTCTTGCGCCAGGCCGAGGGACCTTCGTAAGCAACCCGTTTCGAGGCCATCGGCGAGCCCCTCCGCTGCACTCTTCCCTCTCTCGAATTCTTCCGTTTGTCTCAGCTGGTATTTGCTATCCGGGTATCCAAAAACCAATATGGTAGAGACTGCTTAGGCATGATAATTCTAGAACAAGAGGACAAAAAGGGACTGACAAACACGAAGCACCGAACTGAGCTTGAAGCCTCATGTCAAAATTAAAAAAAAAGATAATAATAAGCCAAATGTCTCCCAACGAAGGAAAAAGGGGCGATATAAATTTCAAGAAGATTGTCGGCCACTTTGGCGTTCCCTCAGAACACCAGTAAAGCTAACTAGCTTACGCCTCAAAATAAACAACACAGGAGAGCATGCGCACAAAACAACATGCACGCAAACATGAGGAATGCGCCACATCGGTAGTCTAAAATATCAACGACATGTGGGCAATCGTACGGGTGTAGCATTATAGCCCCACGTGCAGAATCCGTGTGCACGCTTCAACCAGCATTGTTACATGTCATAACCTAATATGTTGAGGGTCTACAAATGACGGCATAATTACGTTGCACACGCTCGCGTGCACACTTACTGTCTCTTAATTAAAAGCAGAATGCTCCGCCGTCACGCGAGTTCCCAGGCCACATGATCTGGGAATTCGCGTCATGGGCTTTTGATAAAACTAGCCTTTTGAAGGCAGGGCAAAAGGGCGGGTGTCAGTCGGGGGGCATTTGACATCGGGTGCTTTCGTGCACCACCCGATCGTACACACTGTATGAACTTTCTGTAAAACGGTCTCCTTTGGGGAACTTGGCAGTCCACTGTGATAAGTGCTCGCATGACCCTTTGCTGGATAAAACACAGATTCCGGGCAAGTAGGAACAGAAAACGGAGGGGAAAATTTTCGAGGCGTTCAAAATCAGTGTAAAGAAAGATGACAGTTGCATCAGTGCGTCGTCACTCGTTTCATCAAATAAGGAATTCAGATTCATTTGGCTTGAGGTATAATAAAGTGTGTATCAGTGGCGTAGCGAGGGAATTTACTATTATCCTGTTTCAAAAATCCAACCTTCTTTGCCACATCTCGTTGGTTCAATATTTAAAAAGGGGAAATTTAATGTTAAACGACGAAAGAACGCGGTCATTAAATATTATCATTGGCTTGGAACAGAAAAGTCCAGACAGGCTCACAAAAAATTACGGTGCGTGCACTTCAATACGGAACACTCGGGTATCCAATGACTGAAATCTACGGAAGAGTGCCAGAGAATAGTGAAGTTTAGAATACGATTAAACACAAAAACTGCAATGCGCACTAGGGCAATGAGCGAAGCGTTACGCTCATTGTTCCTGCGTGGAGAACAGTTTCCGGAAATTATCGTTGTATAGTCATGTTTTAGGTTATTTCCGTTCTTCGTTGTCGTTTTACGTGAAAGGGGCAGAGAAAAGTACCAGTTTCTATCATTTCATGGGGTCGAAACATTTAGTGGAAGCCGCCATCGGTCGATAGAAAGTTGCGAGACGGCCCTTTCGGGGCTGATTTGCATATTCCGGTGAATGTTCAAAAGCGCAGCCCCTTTACTGCGTTCACCATTAAGCTCAGACTAGAAGCTCCGCTTTCAGCGCGAGCTTTCTGCCTTTGCAAAAACAAGTGTGATTGCGCAGGCACGCGCAACCAAGGCACTGCCGAAGCCAGCGAGCTCGCGTTGAAGGCGGAGCGTCTGGTTTCAGCTTAGAACGGAGTAGCAAGCGCCCCTGTGACGTTGAAGCACTCAGGTATGACTTCAGTCTTCGGAGTCTCGAGAACAAAAGTTCTGCTTCAGCGCTGCTAACGAGCATGGTGGCCAGGATTTGCAGCAGGCGGGTTACCTTAGGACACAAGGCCTCTGGGCAAATGCAAGTTGCCTGTACCGCAGAGACGTGCTAAGCGGTGCGGTCCCTCCACATCTGTGTCAAAACCAGTACTTCCCCAGGAAGTTTATTTAACAAAACGAATGCTCCACACAGGCTGGAGATTTGCTCGAAATCGAGGCTTGCGACATAGAGACCGGCGTCGTTGGCCACAACATCGCTCTCGCCTAGGGCGGACGATGCTGCATGACGTGAATGTGCCGACTCTGTTGGAGAGTTGATGACACGCTTGAAATTGTAGGTCAATAATCATTCTTGAAAAAAAGCGTCAGGGAACAGCTTAGCTCTTGAACTCGTTTTCGAAAGTCTATATACGTAAAGGAAGTTCCACGATTCACGTGCTGAAGGCAAGCATGTAAACATTACCCACTGCAGCGATTAAAGAAGTCAACTAGGTACGCTTTCAAACCAAGTGATTATGTGCATTCCAAAGCTGCTTCAACAGTGCATATGCTGCCGCTTTTCTCTTTTGCTTCTTTTCTTTTTTGTTTATTTCAATGATGGGGATGTTTTTGTGTGTTTTCTTTTTGCATTTTGGTTTGTCTATTATTGAAGCTAAAATAGTACAGGCGAGTAAACCCTAAAAAAAAAGGACGGAGCAATAAAAAAAAAAAAAACACGCTAAGCTGTTTGTTATTTTGTCGTCCGGTTTTCTCCTCACTGTAAGGTTCGTAAAGTCAGAGTATTGCTATTTTGGAATTTTGTTGCGCTGCCCTGAAATTGTCGTTGAGTCCTTGACACTCAAAGGGAGGGGGAACTTTAGTTAAGCCGCCTGCATTCCCCAAGGCGAGGCCAGCGTCCTTCGAGGTCAGGATTTCGCGGCTTTTGTGACGTAGGGAGCTGAGCCCTTCGCACCTGCGAGCCTGGAGAAAGGCTTCGGTTACTAACATGGCCGAGTTTGGAGAGAGCCGTTCGAAGAGACGGAGACGGAGATGTGTTTTTCACGCAGTCCACGGACAGCGTCATCTTCGTTTTGCTTTGGTATGTTGTGGGCACGGCCCCTCGCCGTAGTAAGTTGTCAAAAAAAAAATATATATATATATACTGATATTGGAAAGGGGTAACGAGAACAACCATGAAATATCGGGGGTGTTCCGACCCTAAACACTGCCCCCCCCCCCCCTCGTCCCCTGGCTACGCCACTGGTGTGCAAAAATGTTCGTGTTTTCCAAATAAAATTCAGTTGCCAGTAGCGCTCCGAGTTTGCACTACTACTTTCAGCTCGGCTGTTTTTTTTTTTTTTTGCGTTTCTAAGTATAGGTTTGTTGCAGATGACGTCACTTCCGGCTAAATTGCAGGTCAAAACCAACATTGTCGTCTGCCATCAGTGCCTTGGCGCCATGTTGGAGGCATTCGGCGGCGTCTTATTGTAACAGCAGTAGTGCTAGGTCATAGAGCCGTCTTTGTATAACCACATTTCAGAATATTTTCTTTAGTCAATCGTAAAAAGGTTCTTCACCTGACACGAAGTGCAGTCCATGAACCCGTAGTTAGGGTACGAAGCTTTTCTGTCAAGATCATAGAGTCGACATAATAATCTAAAGCGAAAAGTCCCATGCGTTTGGCAGCGACGGGAGGGCGATGCATAGACGCGGACATCGGCGGCCCCATTTGGCGGGCCGCGGTACCCATGAGCTCATATCGCTGGCGACACATATGCACAAAGGAGCAGCAAAAGCTCACCTGTAAATTCTGCACCTTTTTTTTTTTTTTTACTTTGGAGGGAAAACATTTGAATTGCGCGTTGACAAAATTAAATAAAGGTAGGCTGTACCAACTCACTTATTAAAACATCCTTGCACATCTTCCCCCAACAAAAAAAGAAAGAAAAAAAGAAGCCGGTAGAAAACAAAACAAAAAAACCTTCCCCGGATAAAGAAAAAAAAAAAGAAATCTGCGCCGAGCAGCGTCGAACATGCGCCGACCCCATAGCGGCGCCATCTGTTGACAGCCCGTGATATCGCGAGGAGAAACTAACTCTCCCTACAGTTACTCTCCTGTTCGAGTGAGGGTTAAGGGAGAGTATCATTGAAAGAAGGGGTCGCGAAAGAGTAACTTTGATGTAGAGAGAGTTAAAGTAGAGTAAGTTAGGGCACTTACTACTCCTTTGACACCTCTTTTTTTTTAGAGTGTACGGTTACGACACAGTCACCGGTACAACTGTTCTCTCGCGCAGACCACCGTCAACATGTAAACACGGAAGCCAGAAGAGACGAGCAGAAATCGCGAAAGGACCTGTTCCGGCCAGTTCAGTGTTTTCCCGCTAGGTGCCGTTCGTTTTGCTGGAGTCGCGAATAACTAGACTGAAGGATTTGCAGCATTGAGAGATGATCAAAGCTACGCACTATCAATTAGGTTTACTCGCTTATGACATTGTCAAAAGTATTTAAAGCCCAAGGTGAAAGACTGTTGCGTACAAAATTACATAACGCAGCTTGGACGTGTTCCAGGGTTCGCCGATGGATGGCGCCAATGTACGCGGTTACAGTTATTGCCAAAGAAAGCATTTATGACAATTCTAGGGGAAGCCCATTGTTGTTTGAGGCAATGACAGGTGTTTTGAGAACCACAACATACAGAGCGAAGTACCAGAAAATGGATACAGTGTGCGCTGCTTGTGGAAAGGAGGACGGGACGGCTGAGCACTTGATACTCTACTGTAAAGGGCTTCACCCTATGCCTACCGAAGACAACCTAGATTTAATAAAGTCATTTGGTTTTACAGACAGCGAGGGAAAAGTGGATTTCAAGACAGCAGAGATCACCAAGCAAAGATTAAGTGAATGGTGGCAGAAAACGAGAGAAAACTAGGTATTTTCTTATTAACTGATGGCAAGGGGGTTTTACAGCCTCACTTTCTTTTCAGTGCGGAGTGAATATCGTTTTCACATTTAAATATTCTAAACTTAAATGGTAAAACAAAATGGCTAGGTGGCGTAAGCTACCGCCCGGTCCAGAGGGCTCAGCCGCATTCATCCATCCATCCATCCATACAAGAGGACGCAACGCGCTCGAAAGGAGAGAAGGCAACTTTGTAAGACAGCCTTCGGTTTCGACAATGAACACGTGTCGACACTTTAACAGGCGACCGCCCGAGACACTCCTGTGTTCCAGCTTGGCTCGTTCGGTTAGTGTCTAGCGTACTTAGTAGACAGCCTTCTCGCCCTCGACTCGTTCGATGAAAGGCCCTACGTATGTACACTTGCCTTGCCCATCGCTCACCGAGAGGTGCTTAGCGTCCAGAACGAGGCTCTCCGTTGGCGCGCCGGCATTTAACGCGTTCGCGTGTTCCCGTATCGTGTCCGCTTAGGCCCTTAACGAGGGCCATTAACGGAAGCAAGGAGGTTAATTTCTCCCACCATCTTGGAGGCCCGCCGAACCAAGAAGCGGCCACATGCGTGCGTATGTGCGTATGTGTATGTGCGTGTGTTTATGTGTGTGTATCTGTGTGTGTGTGTGCGTGTGCCTGTCCGTGTATGCTTGAGCTTGTTTGTGTGCGTGGGTATGTGCACGTGGGCGTGCGTGCGTGCGTGCGCCATTTTGCGAGGTGCTATCGTAAACATGCCATCCCTCATTACAGGTGTGACTTTGGGTGGTTTCTATTAGCTTAAAATGTTTGGAGGAGATGCCAGAGCCCCGTGGGAACTTGTCCAGCCGTTGCCAAGCGGCGGGTCTTTGATCGACCAGGCGAGCTTTCACGCAAAGCGCGGAGATTAGGAGCAGCTTAAACATTTTTTTTCTAGCGCGACATAAAAATATTGCTTACACTTTCATAACCGCCTCATGGGATGTTCGCGGTAAGTATTCACACTGAATAATATACTTTCGCTAAATTACCCAAGCATCAAAGAGAATTCGGGGAACGTAAGTACACGGGCTGCACGTGCTCGCCTTTCGTATACACGTTTGCAAGAAGGGCTCTTGTGCGCCGCCATTTTGGGCGATGCTGGCACCGCCTAACGTTTCCGCCATGCTGGGGTGCGCCAGGGGCACGTCACTGGGGTGCGCGATGACAAGATGGCGGCGTCTGCTGTGTCGCCGACGGCCTGGATTAGCGACACACTTACTGTTTCGGAACGCAGGGGGAGGTATCCACTCAGATTCGTAGCATCAAATATTGTAGGACGGGTCATGTTTAAGGGTTGCAGAGCTCTGACTTTTTAACGATCGCAGCCTCTGTTCCAGCACGTCGTGGAAGCAAGAGCTGCCGCGAGCGCAGCCATCGTTGATGCAATGGCCATGCGGCTTCTGGCGCTTTCTATGAAAGCTTTGAGACTCTATGCTTCGTTTCACCTTAGGTGCGAGCGAAGGCAAAGCTGGAAGCGCGAGCACGAACGCTCCGTACTTTCCGGCTTCGCTCGAGCGCGCGAGCTGGGGAGAAACGCAAAACGTGCTGGCCTCGGGCTTGTAGCTTTGGCTTCGCTCGCAGATAAAGTGAAACGAAGTATAGATATTTTTCAAATATTTCGATTTGTTGCTGGTTTACGCATTTTATTTAACTGTTTGTGCTTTTTTGCAGTCAAAGAGAACACTCTGCATGTTTTATAAATATATATATTTTTAATTTATTCTTGCGCTCAGTTGTGTATGCTTCGGCAAGAAACGCTTGGCAACATTGTTCGATAAGCAGCGAACGTCCTGGCTGGAGAGTAGGCCCGCCTGACCGCGGTGCGCGGTTCGAGGTTGAGACGGGATCCCACTTGCAAAGGTGTATACACGTTTGCAAGAAGGGCTCCCGTGCGCCGCCATTTTGGGCGATGTTGGCGCCGCCTAACGTTTCCGCCATGCTGGGGTGCGCCAGGGCAGGGCACGTCACTGGGGTGCGCAATGACAAGATGGCGGCGTCTGCTGTGTCGCCGACGGCCTGGATTAGCGACACACTTACTGTTTCGGAACGCAGGGGGAGGTATCCACTCAGATTCGTAGCATCAAATATTGTAGGACGGGTCATGTTTAAGGGTTGCAGAGCTCTGACTTTTTAACGATCGCAGCCTCTGTTCCAGCACGTCGTGGAAGCAAGAGCTGCCGCGAGCGCAGCCATCGTTGATGCAATGGCCATGCGGCTTCTGGCGCTTTCTGATGAAAGCTTTGAGACTCTATGCTTCGTTTCACCTTATGTGCGAGCGAAGGCAAAGCTGGAAGCGCGAGCACGAAAGCTCCGTACGTTCCGGCTTCGCTCGAGCGCGCGAGCTGGGGAGAAACGCAAAAAGTGCTGGACTCGCGCTTATAGCTTTGGCTTCGCTCGCAGATAAAGTGAAACGAAGTATAGATATTTTTCTAATTTTTCGATTTGTTGCTGGTTTACGTATTTTATTTAACTGTTTGTGCTTTTTTGTAGTCGAAGAGAACACCTGCATGTTTTATAAATATATATATTTTTAATTTATTCTTGCGCTCAGTTGTGTATGCTTCGGCAAGAGACGCTTGGCAACATTGTTCGATAAGCAGCGAACGTCCTGGCTGGAGAGTAGGCCCGCCTGACCGCGGTGCGCGGTTCGAGGTTAAGACGGGATCCCACTTGCAAAGGTGTATAGAAAAGGTTTGAAGTACACAACCAAAAAAAAAGCATTTGTGTAACGCGCTGCAATGCCGTTTGTTCTAGTTTTTTTCTAACAGTTACAGCTGCAGACTTTAGAACGCGCAGCGCGTGTACCCTCGTTCCCGCCATTTTTTTTTGGTGCTTGGATAATTCGGGAAGAAGGCCTATAGACCATTTGCTATATTACCCAAGCATCAAGGAGCATGCAGGAATTGGTGTTCCACGCGCCACACGTGCTGGCATCAGCAGTAGTAACTTTTCTAAAGGAAATACATAAAACAAACGGCATCTTGCACGCGCGTTCGTCAACGCTTTATTTTGGTTATTTACTTCGAATCTTTATAGGGGGAAGGCGTGCGCGTGTGGCGCGTGGAACACCAGTCCCTGCATTCTCCTCGATGCTTGGGTAATGCAGCAAATGGTCTATTGTGTAGGTTGGTAGTACCAGCGAATTAAATAAGCGTTCTGGTTTGCGGTACCATGCTTTTCGCTGGCGTGGTCAGGGTTGTAAAATGCCTAGGTACCAGTAACTGGGAATCGGTATCGAGTTACTTATGCTGTATCTGAGGTACAAACCTAGGTACTTTCATTTCTCAGTATCTGTTTCTCTATCTTAGGTACATTTTCCTGTAACTTGTCACTAAGTGAAGTTACTATTTACAGGGACTTTTCTATTCACTTTGTCAAAAAGGTAGAAACTATCAATATTGAAGTATTAACACACAACAATGTGCCGTGAATAACGTTGAGCTAGGTACGTCATGGGAGGCACAGACTTGACCGAACGACGTTTTAGCCAACGAAGCCCCGCCCATGATGTTTCATCGACCAGACAGTTTAGCGAATGGCGGTTTTCATTTGAGCGAACGGTGGATTAGCGATGCCGTTCTGCATGTCCGCATTGCTGACGGAGGATTTGAGATACTGCCGCCCGGTGGTCGATAGCTTAATCGCGGCGATTGATTATAGGTTTACAGATATGAAAGAGCAAAAAAATTACACCATCTTCCCGAGGGGAACCATGGGGTGATGCGGAGCATCGCGGATCGTTATTAACGGTGTTATTAACGGTGTTAGTAACGTTGTTAGTAACGTTGTTAACTTGCGTGTTATTACGTTGTTAACTTGCGAATGGACGCCGCTTCTCGTTGCCGTAGTCGCTGCTTATATTAACACTTGAAGGAGAGGAGACTAGAGGAGGAGAGTTGCGCATGCGCGCGCGGTGTGAGTAGAAGCGAACGCACGCGAAGTGCACGCAGCTGGTAGAGAGAAGAGCGGAGAGAGTAACGCGCAGCTGTTGGAGAGAGGGAAGGAGGAGAGTTGCGCATGCGTAGTGTGAGTGCGGACTACGACGCCGCGGGACATAGACCCGAGCAAGAGATGCTCCGCATCTAAAACATTTGATAATATCTAACATGTGCCTTCCAAAATTTAAGGTAGCGTGGATAAACAACGAAGCGTAACGGAAGCGGGCCTGGGATTATCTAAAGAACGAACTTATGCAAACATCAACTATGGAGAAAACGTTTTCACGCCAACAATGGGGTGACGACAAAGACTGCGAGCACTTTCTTAACTTCGAAACATCGTCCTCATCTGCTTCATGGGAGCAGGAATTTGTACAGCACGCCGAACTTGTTCCGGCAAGAAGTCTGGAATGTCTCAAGCACATGCAGCTGCTCAAAAGCGTGTTCTTAAAATTCAACACTGCAATTCCAAGCAGTGCGGCGGTGGAGCGCGTTTTTGGCGTAGAAGGAACAATTGCTACTAAACTGCGATCGAAGATGTTAGATAAACACTTCCGAGGAGGTCCTGATTCTAAAGTCAAATAGAGCACTTAAGTGAAAAAGATAACGTGTCCTGGAATGCTCATGTGAAAGTGGTTTTCCTTATTTCTTGCATTGACAACAACAAAATACATTGATCGAACTCGTTTTTGTGTGAATCCTTAGTATAAAAAGCTTTACTTTCAATATATTCTGACAAATTTGTGGAAAATAAATAATGAAATTATCTTTGAAGTGACTGTACCTGTACCTAGGTACATTTTTAATCGAGTACCAAGGCACGTACTTAGGTACCTTTTCGTTTGAGTAACTGTAATTGTATTTTAGGTACATTTGTGAAGTAACTTTTACAACCCTGGTCATGGTCGGCGTGGAAGGCCCGTCGATCCACGTCAGAGAATTATGTGAACTTGAGTTAGAGCGCCGAAAACCATGATTAAACTTTGCGAGAAACTTTGAAAGATCACGCATATCAGAGGCTACAGGTCACACGCTAAGGAAACGTGTTAACGTGTTAAAGGTCATTTACCTCTCTCGTGAAGTCAGCTGTGAGAGATTATAAGGACAAGAATTTCCTAGTCTCAAAATTCAAATGGCCCAGGCGTTTTGCGCGCAGAGTCAACAAAAGCCGCGACCGTACTTTATCTTCTTGACAACTTGCGACAGTCAGAACTTTTGTCTACTGAGAAACTCCAGCTCTATTTTATAGACCTTTCTGATGATCATGATGATAATAATAATAATAATAATAATAATAATAATAATAATAATAATAATAATAATAATAATAATAATAATAATAATGATAATAATAATAAGTTATTTGAGGGAATAAAGTATTTTGAGGAAAAAGCTGCAGTGTGCAGCTTAACTAGTCAGCAGACCCCTAGAATGGCCAGCTGACTGCAAGCGTGAAGAAAATTTATACAATTAAACATAGATATGAACGACTGAAAGAAACGAATGAATATCGCTCCTGTACAAAGTAAAACAAACTGAAAATGATCGAAATCACTGCGCGACGTTTGAGCAAAAATGAAAAGAAAAACAAAACGAGTTACAGTAAGACATACATGACTTCTAACGAATTCAAACAATTTTAATAATATTCTACGTGAAACCTTTTTTTTTCTTTTTTTTTTGGGGGGGAGGCTAAATAAATTGTATTTTGTAATAAAATTTCCTGCCGCAAATGCAAAAAAAAATATGATATTTGTTTGCTAAATATTGTATTAAAAATGAAAATCCCCACTTTCATTTTGCAAATCTTAAAAAAAAGACATAAAACACAAAACGGCATGGACATATACGCTTTCGTATGGCGCCATCTTACCGTGCAGCCCTTTAGCACGTATAATTTCAGGAGTCAAATTCCGCGCGAAATAAAATCGTCTTACGTTTTCTGTTGTCAAGGTTGGAAAACTCGACCGAGACTTTTTTATTTTTTGTTTTGTTTTACGAACGTTAAGCTTACAATATGGCATCTACAGACCAACTTCACATGAAACTAAACATCACATTTTATCAATACTCGTAGCGAATTAAAAATATTGAAAAGTTCGGAAGCCACGCATGAGGTAGCCATGAGGTGTCGCCATCTATGAGCAGAAGGTCGATTTTGAATTCTCGGCTTTCACAACCACGTGCCGCCATCTAGTGTTGTATCTGACCACTTGGAGATGCCCTCGAAGCCAACAGTTTTGTTGATGCTCACCAGAGGACCTACTAAAGCTACTATACGTCAGTTGTTCTAACAATACCTGGCTCATGGATGTCTGCCGTGTGTGCGCGCGAAAGAAATCTAAGTATTCGTGCATTCCCTCAATGCATGTCTTGTCTGAAGGGGGTGGTTTCATATAAATTTGACCTAACTTGTCGGATGTTTGGAATATAAATGTGGCATAGCCTAGTTTCCCCTGATAAACAAAACTGCACTTGAAAAAAAAAAAGAGATCCTAATATTTTAGTTAAAATTGCCAAAGGATCTATTTATTTTTATCAGCTTTGGCCCTTGCTTATAAACGGTTGATTTTTAATCAGACTCCGAGCACGTGTAGCGAACGCTCGCACTGCACAATCCAGGAATCATGGGTTCAATTCCCACCCCTGCGCGTTACGATTTGGATCAGCATTGTGCGGTGGGTGGTCCACGTTAGAGACCCCATGCTAGCAGGTGACTGTACTTGCTAAATTAGTAGGCCACAGCTGAAACACTAGACGCCCATTAAGGCTGACTAACTTAGTCAGACTGCTAGTATTTCGTTAGGTAGTAAAATCTATTACAAATCTTCTTTTCTTCTTCTTTTGAATTAAAGAGCTTTTACATTGAAAAATAACTTCCATGTAAAGATAGTGTAGTACTGTGCGACTCGATTCATTTTAGTTATTTTGCTGCACTCAAAACGAACAGAACAAGGTATGCAAGAGCTTCCTCAATCAGATCGAGTTATTTTCCTGTCACTTAGAAATTATGAAATGAGAAATTGATGTCCTTGGTTGACAGATCTGCCCTTTATTAAGCACTCATCATGTCTTGATAGTTTTTTTTATTTATTTTACTGACAAATGTAGTCGTCTGATAGTGGTAGGTTGTTATAATTTATTAATAAATTTCGTTGAATGTATGTAGACAATTTCGTCTCTGGTTTTAACCATCATGATTAACTGTCACCAGCTCACCTGACACACTCACCGTCTTTCCATTATACACCGCGCCTTTTCGAAGAGGAATTCAAAAACACTTTTTACTCCCCTGTTACTAACTGAACACACACACACGCAAAAGGTAATTTGATTGTAAAATCTTACACTCACTCATTATTTAGCAAAAATCAAAACCAATCCGGCATAAATATTTTGTTCCCTGTTATTTTGTTCTCAAAATTTTTCAACTAAAAAACACCCCGTATTCATTCACTCATTTAGTTCTTTCTGAACTTATAAATCCGCTTCTCCACTGTTTAATAATTTAGCACAAACCTTTGACTAGATTTCAAGGTAGATAATTGTTGCAGAAAATAACAAATCTATTACAGTTAGCTTTTGATGGCTAATTTTATGTACCCAACTTACGGTGCGTAATCGTGACTGATGTAAGGCGTAGTGAAACTGTTGCGATTCGCACTATTTGATTTAATTAATTATTGCAATACTTTCAAGGCCCAGAGGGCATTGCGGAGGGAGGGCGTAAACAAATTATTAAAGAATAATTCGTCCGTCGTGTTATCAAAGGTGATTAGTTAACGCCTCTTTAAATAGTTCAATACGACTGTATGTTTACCAGAGGGGCTTGACGTGGGTTCCAGTCAGATTACGTCCTTGGTACGAAGGCGTCGATGTATGCTCACGTTTGACCATTGGAGTATGCAGGCTTTAAAACTATGATCCACTTGTACAGAAATGTACGAGGGGCTAAGGAATACGTCACTCTTTAGTGAAGCGTTAGAATGATAAATTTTGTAGACAAGGCATAGACGAGATAATCTACGATGTAAGGAGAGGAGAAGAGGGATAAAAGGGTTTTTATTGCTGAAGTTGGCGCAGTCACTGAGTAGCTTCCGTTTTGGCCTCCGTATTGAGCCGGAACTGCGATAAGTTTCCGTAATAAATGTACAGAGGGCGACGCGATAGGCACGAACAAGGAATCGGCGGTTTTCTTTATCTCTCACACTTAAAATACGGTTAGTAATACAAGTAGTGTGGCTGAACGTGGTCATCCAGAACAGTAACTTCGACAGTAAAATCTTATGTTCGTTAACTGAAGACGTCTGGCTACGATACAAAAAATTCGCCGCTCGCGCTAAATGAGTCGCGTTGTGTACGTCCAAGTCGCAGTGCGTGTGTATATAGCAGGGGCTGCCAAACTGCGGCTGGCTAGCCGTCTAAGGCTCTTTGCGGCTCCAAGAGACACGCTCGGCTTGCCTGGTAAGCATACACGGCCCGCTAAATTAGGAAGAAACAGATGTGTACGAGGGGTGAAGCTCTAGTCGGGTATAAAAATACGTATAAATAAGCCAATGAACGAGGTGCAAATAAATTTTTTCACATCGTGTCTTTAAGTGGCAAAGTTCTCGTACCCAAATGTATTATGTGCGGATCCCTAAAAAAAAAAAAGATCTATACCGAAGAAAATTAGTTATTCCTTTGCACGTGGAGGAAACTGTGAGAAATCGTCTGGTTTTCGGTGACACTTTCAATTGGCACAATATAAAGCGAAAACCTCAACTTCTTTAGGATGAACACACTAACCTACAGCGTGTACCCTGAAAAAATGAATTTACAGTTTTCTTTTAGCGCAAAAATGAACTGATGATCGCCGAACACTCTCCGCCCAAAAGAGGTCCGAATCAGATGCTAAAGCTTCAGAACTACCGTCATCTCAATCACAAGTGATAAGTTATAAGGGAAACATGGGGCACGTTTTCCCCCTTATTTGGAAACGGACGCAGTTCAGCTCCATGTAGTCGACAGTTCCGTCGGCCGCCATTTTCCCAATGAAATTTTCTGATAATCGCCTTTAACTTTTAATAAGATAACGGTTGGGTCTGACACTTTAGCGTCTGGTTCGGACCACTAGGGCTAAATGCAGGCAGAAAATGAAAGTTCGACGCTGCGTAGTTTATTTTTGTGAGAAAAAAAAAAGAATAAACCTGAAATTTGTTTTTTCGGCGAAGGGTGTGTGTGTGTGTGGGGGGGGGGGGGGGTATTATTTAACAGCAAAAAGCTGATTTTTTTTTTCTTTTCGTTTTCATTTTTGTGCATATAAGTAAGATAAATTATATTCTCTTACATTTTTATCCAGAAACCAATATTGGTAAGGTTGCAGTATAATAAATGCAACAGTTAAAGACATATTTGCGGTAAGTTTCATTGCACTCCGTTCATTACCATTTTTATAGCATTTTTTAAAGCATGAAATGCCTTTTAACGCAGTCCTAAAATTTTGTTCGTTTGTCCGTCCGTGCAGTTCCGCTAAATTTAGCAGAGAAATCGATATTACGAGAACAATGCACGAATTCAATTCCTCAGCTAAATTCAGCGGGAAAATTTATGTACCGGGATCTGACGTCACGGGACATACGAACCAATTCAGTTTCCCCGATAAGTTTGGCGGGAAAGTGGCGTCACCTGGCATATATACCTTTGGGAAATACGGCGCGTGTCGAATACGTCAACTCGATTTTCCCGCTAAATGTACCAAGAAAATTCAAGTTTTGCAGTCAAAGTGTTAATTCAGTTTCCCCGTTTAACTTAGCGAGAGATTGACGTCTGGTGACCTATAAAGCAAATCACTTACGCGCTAAACTTAGCGGGAAAATTCACGTCGTGGCCAGAACATCAACTCAGCTTCTCCGCTAAACTTAGCGGGAGACTTACGTCACATCACCTATACACCAATTCAGTTTCCCCACTAAATTTAGCGGAAAGATGTACGTCATGATACTGTAACGCATTTTATGCATTACAGTATCATGTAGTCCATTCATGAAATACAGGACTGTGAATGTAAAGGTCGCTGTCAATAGACCTTTCTCAAAAGTTCATCGAGCAACATTGATCGATCACCATTGCTTGCTCACGAAACGCGTGATTGGCTCCGAGTCCTCGCCGAACGGTGACGTCAGCGCTCGTTATCAACACGAGCTGAGCCGAGTTGACGCCGAATGCTGACGTCACCCTCGTGTCCAATACATGCTCAGAATATGTGAGGAAGCAACGGCGGACAGTCGTTGGCGCGAACTTTGGAAAATGGTATATTTCTTTACCCCCCAACAGAGCTCGGGAGCAATGATGTAGAAGAAAAAGACAGCTTGAGTTTTGGTAGCCTTGTGCCTCCTTCTGTGCATTGGACCAGCCGGATCAATGTCACCAGTGTTAGGGACAGCATAACCATCCACGCGCTTTTCCGCCAGGGTTCAGGAAATATTTTGCCTCCCGATATTTGTCGGTTGCTAAGGCACCCACCACAACGGCGTCATTCGAGCCGAACTTGGATGTGCATGTTTCACGAATGGGGACTCGAAGTAATGAGACATTATGAGCGTTTCGCTTCCTGAGTCGGAATATGCTATTGCCACCCACTGATATTTTTAAAAAGAATAAATACAAAAATTGACACGCCCCTTCCTTACTGCTGCTCCTCACTTAAAATTATTTTTCTGTGTTTTTTGCTTGCGTATGTCTGTCTAGACGCGCCTGCTACGGAAGGACGCGCATAGACTTTCGTTGTGGCATGCAATCCTAAGTGATGATTATTCACGAAGAGTTGATGTGCATATCTTGCATTCACACAACTCGGCCCAGGCTATGTTTAGGTATGCGTATTGCGACTCGTCTCTTCGGAAATTAAACGTAAGCATATGGATTCGTGTGCCCTTGCTACGAGGAAAACATGTTCACTCCCAGTGAGAGCTTTGTTCAGCAGAGTGCTTACGCCCCACTTTTTGCTTTTCTCGTTAGATAGATGCTGAGGCAAAAGAGCTGTTGTCGGAGCAGACTGAATACATGTCGTTGTCTCGTTTTACAACCAGACATCCGTCGTCACGCTTTGAACCGTGCTCTGCTCGAAGAATAGAAGTCCTCGATGTTGTGTACAAATTTATTTGCTTCTGCTCGTCCTTTTTCTCAGTTAAATGAGAGGCACGATTCCAAAGGCCGTGATGAAAGGCTGGCGACTTTTTTTTTCTTTGGCATGCAAATTCATTTTCGATTTTTCGGTATGAATGCGCCTGGAAACAAGCACTCGAAAGAAAAAAGTGTAGTACAAGGGTAGAAAGTTGGGCAAGTTGGTGATTCATACTGATTAAAAAGCGCGACAGGACAACGGACAAAGAGGGCGCTGTGTCTGTAGAGTAGATTGTTGGGCTAGTTGGTTTTGGGACTTGGAAAACATCTTAGCGCTCAAAAACAAGGACAAGCAGAAGAGAAACAGACACCACAGTGCGCTCTGTGGTGTCTGTTTCTCTTCTACTTGTCCTTGTTTTTGAGCGCTAAGATGTTTTCCAAGCTGTGTCTGTGTCTCCTTCTCTGTCCGCTGTCCTGCCGCGCTTTTTAATCAGTGTTGTACAACACTTACAGATACAAAATCAACCACATTTGTTGTTTCGGGTATATCTCCCTCATCCCACGCTGCCGAATGGCGTCGCCATGTAAACCACCGCTGAGCAGGAGGTAGCATCACATGGAGGCCTACCTTTCCGCCGATTTCTAATAATAACAAGAAGGATGGTCACCTTTGACAAAAACATGGAATCTAGAGCTCTAGTAGGTTTTCGAATGCTTCGACTTATAAATATTCTTTTCTGGTGAATGGATAGGTTGAGAAGGCTGAATTAGGGGGGGGGCGGGGGAGTTGTGCTCGTTGTTACACAGAAGACAGGGTGCAAACAAGAGTTTTATGTGTGTCATTCTGTTTCTTCTGGTGTTTGTTGCGGTATGCACCGTATTTTACCTCAATAAGGCTGAATTCTTCGAATAGAACAGCAGCTCGCGCCCTAACCAGTTTGTTTTTCCTCATTTTTTTCTGAAATAAAACGAAGGTTAACGCTTTTAACAGTACGGTCTCGTCCTAGAGAAAGTAACTGGATGGTGGGAAAGTAGAACCAAGCTCCATGTATGGTCGCTATTTTGGTCCTTGGAATGAGCAGTTTCTCTTTGACCCCTCCGTTCCTGGTGAGCCGATCCAAATTTGCAATGACAGGTTGCTCTGTGAAGACGTTTCTTCTATACCGAGATTTTGTCATCCACACACCGGCGAAACATGCCCACATCTTTGCACCACCACCACAGGCAGGGCGGTGCTTGGCGGCATTGAAAAACAGCTTTCCTCTCTTGAAATATGTAAGAATAACGATATAATCGTAAGAGATCTGTGGGGATATGCGTGACTTAAGCGCCAGTCACTTATATTGGTGAGGAACGCTCCATAACGAACTTCGCGAGGCTGATTCAGAACGATCCTTTTGAAGCGTTGAAGATTGGAAAGGTTCGAAATGGCGATTGCGATGGCAACAGAGACCAATCAGTCAGTCGCATTTTGAGGCTTTGGTTGTATGCATGTTGGTATCTGGTTGTGTGATGCTAGCAGGTGGTGAAGGCAGCGGCGCTACTTTCTCGAAGATCAAGTGTCTTTGGTCCAAGACACACGTTACCTCTCAAGTAGAGTGCCTTCATACACACGCAAGCTTTGCTTGAGTGGTGACCATAGAGTTATTATAATGTACGCTAGAGGTTCAACTGGCGCTAGTGTCTATGCGACTTCCGTGACGCAAATTGAAGCAGACAGCAACCAGTCTACTTTTGCGGTGCTCCTGTGCATTCCTATGGGAAAAAGCGCGTGCATTTTGTCTCTTCGCCCGAAAATAACACGGAACACTTTGGTTATTTCGGTCGTACCGAATAGTATGTGTCTTAATTAACATTGTAAAAGCGTAATTGCTTTAGTTAGCGCATTTTTCTTCATCAGTGAGCGATGTTTAACTTCGCTGCATTTCAGTCCCAAACGTGTGTTCCGCAGCAGGTGTGTAAAAACAAGCGACGATTCGAAGCAAAATTACAAGCGAAAGGAATATAGAGCGTGTTCAAGGCTCGCCAGCATTCCGGTGACGCTTATATATTGATAATATGCCAGTCCGGTCACTATATGAAAATGACCCCGTCGTGCATGAGCGGATAGAAACATTCAAAACGCAGAGAATAAAGTCCGTGGGCTATGAAAGGTGTCTCTTCGTATTGTTTTCTCTGCCGGGCAGCTTTTATCGGGCACTTGTTCTCAAAGATTTCGAGCGTGCGGGTGATATTTTGAACGTAGAACAAGCAGCTTCGCTCAGGGCAGAAAGAATAAAGCGGTACTTACTTATTTAAAATCGGAATAGATTTTGATCCTACATGCACGTATATTTACTGATCCAGTGTAACTGCGTAGTTCTTGCCGTCTTTCTTAATTTCAAGATGTTCTTCGTTCGTTTCGCACGTATATCCCCCATGCTGAAAAACGCCGACGTCGTGTTCGCGCTAACAGTGTCCGAGAGTGCACAAAAATACACGTACGAAGCCGTTTTAGCACCGTTTTTAATGCGATGAATTCGAAAGAAAAACACCGTAACTGACCAATTATTTCGTCGGTCTGACTGAAAAATGTTCCAAGCTACCTAGTACGTACGAATTATTTGGGATATTTGCTCTTATGATCGAGCGCAGGGAGAAAATGCACTCACTTTTTCCCATAGAAATGCATTACCGGAAGTCAATTTCGGACTGGTTGCTGTCTGCTTCAATTTGCGTCAGCACACTAGCGCCAGTTGAACCTCTAGCGGTGACATTCAGCCATTTTTACGCCTAATCGTTTTCTATGCATTTTGAAGTACGCGCAATCCGGTGTCAGTCAGCTGAGCGCGTAGCTTTGACTGCCGCAGAGATGTCATTTTAGCGCCCAAGTCACGCATTGAGTGCGCGAGAGCGTCACGCGCGGAACATTCAGTGCCAATCGATGTCTTCACCCTGAGACAGACGCATGTAGGCACCCTCTCAAGTAGGGTGCCTAGGTGCCTCAACGTCCTTCTGCTTAGGTGACGCCACCTTGTAGTACCCGATGCCGACAGCACGCGCTCACGGGGAAATACGAGTCGACGACAGTGCGCCACAGCACGTCAGCGTCACGCGCTCGAACAATGTTCACGCGCTTGCAAAGGCATGGGGACAAATGCCGGATGACTCCTCCTACACCGCTGAGGTACGACGCGGACTAGCCATCGCGACGGCGGCTGCCCTCCAGGCAGGGCCCTGGCGGAGGGGCTCTTCAGTTTGAGTGTAGTTTGAGTGAGGTTTCGGCTATGCCTATGTCTGTCTGTCTCAGTGTGAAGACATCCATTGTTGCACTGAATGTTCCGCGCGTGACGCTCTCGCGCACTCGGTGCGTGACCTGGGCGCTAAAGTGGCGTCTCTGCATTAGCCAAAGCTACGCGCTCGAGCTGATTGACACCGGACTGCGCGTACTTCAAAATGCATAAAACAACGATTGGGCTTAAAAATGGCTGAGATGTCACCACTCAAGCAAAAGCGCGCGTGTGTATGAAGGCACTCTACTCTGAAGTAAAAAAATGCGCCATCTATCAGAGGGGGTGATCAAAACTACAATTGTAGCCACTGACAGGATAAGAAAAGCGAAGAGCACTTTCTATTGTTCCACTTCCAGCGCGCGAGCTGTGACGTACTACTTGTTGCGGCATCTTCCGATAGGTGCAGCATGCGGACGGCCAGGTAGTCTACGTTGCACTGAGTGCGCCGCCCGCTCGCTCTACCTATCGAGACATATGGCGCCACAAGAAGAACCGTTGCTAACTCGGCCGCCTGCGACGACGTTTGCCGCTGACCGAGGCAAGCTACAGTTGGTCTCATATTTTGCAGGCTAGGAGTTGGCCCTTCACATTTGGCGAGCCCAAATACACCACTAAAATACACCTCTAATGAAATTGTGATATGTATAGGTGCAGGAGCCAATGTTCCCGGTCAATGTTAGGGCCAGCCTGGAGATTTGTAAGACTATTTATTGCACCCTCGCAGGCAGTGTTTAACTTCAATTTGCACTAAAAAATAGCTTTAAAGATACCAATCCTATTATGCCTTAAACCGCGGTGGCTTCAAACGTACGTTCAGGGTTACGGCGTCCTGTCCGGTAACGTAGAATATGCATGCAAGCGCGGTCGCATTCTTCGCAAGTAGATCCTGGCAGCGGATCAAAAGCCCGGATTCCAAACGACTTTAGAACGTGACCTAAATTTCGTTTCACTGAGACATGACGCTACCTGTAGGGCATTTCAAGAAAATCTCCCCTGGCTTAGACATCTCGTCAAATTCAGTGAAGGTGCGATGGTACTAATACGCAGTTCCCACCATCCCGCACATTCCCCGTTCCAACTTAGCGGAGGGTGGGGGCCGAAGGGGTTGTTATGGTCCGTTTCACACTGAGTGAAATCTATTTAATAATGACCTATCTTAGACCATCAATTCCTCCACAGGGCCGTTTGCTGACGGCTGTGTTTTGTAGACCAGTATAGACAGTGCTGGCGATTCAGCCTTTTTACAGTCGGACCTAGATAAAATATCGGACTGGTGCAGCATTTGGGAGGTGGGCTTGAATATGGAAAGGTGCGTGCAATTCACTTTTTGGGAGTAAACAAAACCCTGTCTAATCGTGCTGTTTTAATAATCGTTAGAAATTAAGTAATCACACTGATGACAAATATTTAAGCATTACTTTGTCAAGCACCCTTTTTTTCTTAAATGTTCATGCCAGTCAGTCTAAAAAAGCCAGTCGCATTTTCGAATTTTTTCATTCGAAATTGACATGGGGTTCCGCAGAAACTAAAAAAGTCTGCCTGTCGCTGTTTGTAAAGACCATCACTCGAATATGCTTGTGTTTTGTTTGACCCATATCAGAATTCAGAAATATCTTGAAGATAAGTTCGAAAAACTTCAAAACCATGCTGCGAGATTTGTAACAGGAAAATGTAATAGAAAAAAGAGCGTAATGGAGACTAAACGTTTACCCGGTTGGGAACTAATTTTTTTTTAACACGCAAAAATTTTCGAATCAGGTTCCTGTTTCGCTTTTTTTTTTTTAATTCTCTGACAGGCATTGACAAAATCAACAACATAGAATTGCCTAATTATGTTCCAAATCGTGCAGATCATTCGGTAAATAATAATAATAATGCTTTATTTTTCCTTAGTGCCCACAAATAGTTTGAGGCCTTTTGTGTGGTGCCCTCACAGTTCGTGTTTACAGCAACACTATTTAAACTGTACAAAAACATGTGAAAGTAGAGTAAGACAAGTTTGCGAGGCAAATGCAACTCCTACAAAAATTTTGGAGTCAGATGAAATACACTTTTGCAAAACTGAAATTTAGCAAAATAAAAAAATATTCTAGTTCACAATTGCCTATGCCCTACTATGTTATTAAAGGGACACTGACAGGGTATTTATGCTCGCCGAGGTTTTTAGTTGTACGTGACATATGAGAGCCCAACTGCCCAGAACACAATTTGCGGCTCGAAATTCGGTTTCTTTCCGCCCGAAAACCGCCGATCGAGAACTGGCCGGTTTGAGTCGCGCTCACTCTCTTTTCCGTGGTCACGGGCCGTTTTCTAAGGTTTCGACGCGACCACCAAATTTAATCAAAGTCGTGGGTCATTGAAGGCACACAGTCAATATTAAAAATAGAAAAAAATATGAAACCCATTTTTTGCGGCTTCCAAAAAGCTGCAAATACGTTGATTGAAAAAAGGTAGCACAGACAACCGGAAGCATTCTGTGCGTTCACTGCACAATTCTCAACATGGCGTCGTTTCGCGTATCGTGGGACTAGCGGATGGCAGCGGACGACGGGCGTTGGACCTCTACTTCAGAACTGTCGTTCACGGTACCGGCGAATTCTGTCTTCCTTCGAAAGAGAAATTTCGGACCGATCAAAAGAACTGATATTCATCCCGTACGACACGCCCGACCAGCAAGCCGATTGCACGAAGACGTCGCCGAGCCGTCGTCCCTTCTCGTGGCTGAAGACATCGCTCGCTCAAACGTCAAGCACGAAGTGCGTACTTCGAGTTGAATACGCACGCGTACGGTTTCTTTACGAGGTGCGAATGTGGCCTATGCGTGGTGCTGCCCGACTTCAAGCCGGGGAGTTGCATGTATTGAAGGGAAATCGGCAGCAAACTTCCGACATACAGTCTACCCGCTGCATTACTACGCATGAGTAGAGTTCCTTCAGTAGCTCAGTGGAAAGACGTCCGCTTCACACGCAGAGGGCACGGGTTCAATCCCTGGTGTGGGTGTACCGTTTTTTTCTTTTTTCTCATCAAGCATTTTGCGATGTTTACATTTCTTTTTTACAATTGTCACTGAAAAAAACAATTGTTGTGGACGATACGTTGCTGAACTAAATGGTATGGGATTCCATTTTTGACACCTGCGAACTCAATGTAGTCACTTTCCACAAAATGCAAGGAGCATATGAATCGGGTAGCGTCCGCTTTCCGAGCTTCGCGTAACTGTTCATGCTTTGTCCACTTTTATCAAAAAAGCTAGCGCTCCACTACTTTTTTTCTTTTTTCGTTGCATCTGAAAATTTTGTATACAGGGTGTTTTTTTTTAACTGCACCAAATTTTTAAATAAAGGGGGAAAAGTTTTATGAATGCGGTTTTCACTGCGTGTTTATATGGCTCGGCGGACATTAGATGGGAATATAACCATCACTATTATCAGACTAATTAACTAAAATCCGTTAATTAACTTTTTAATTACTGTAATTAGGATATATGTTTATATTACGAACTTTGAGGCAGTCATATGCCAAGACTGTTCCATTTTGTAGAATTCGCGTAACCAGCTTGTGTACCGCGATATTCGTCCACGAATTTTGCACTTTTATCCGGCTAATGTAGCAAAGTTCGGCTATAGTGGCCACTTTCGTGGGTTTGCCGAATTGAGTGGATAAAAAGTCGGATTAAGTAAAAAATTCGGGGGCAGATATCTTGGAACACAGGCACATTACGCGAATTCTACAAAATGGAACAGTCTTGGCATATGACTGCCTCAAAGTTTGTAATATAAACATATATCCTAATTACAGTAATTAAAAAGTTAATTAACGGATTTTAGTTAATTAGTTTGATAATAGTGATGGTTATATTCCCATCTAATGTCCGCCAAGCCATATAAACACGCAGTGAAAACCGCATTCATAAAACTTTTACCCCCTTTATTTAAAAATTTGGTGCAGTTAAAAAAACACCCGGTATATCGAAAAATTCAACAAGTGTGCAATTTTTATACGGTGCAATTAAAACTAAAAGACAATCGTCGATTCTTCTCTATTCCTTTCGATGGACTCTTGAAAGCAAGTATTTAGAAATCCACAAAAACAAAATGTCGCATTATATTGTTTTAAATTAGATCAATAACCGTTTTGCCCTTTCTTTCATGCGGTCAATTACCGCTAAAGCCTTTCTGCATCAACGACAAGTGGTATTCGAGCACCGCATTCACAGTGCTATAAGTTGGTCGCATTATCTCCCAGACACCATGCAGCATTATACAAAAACACCCGTGAGGTTTTCTTTTATTAGTGATGTGGCTGATATTGCCTATGAAAATTGAAGGTTGCGTCGCGTTCGGTCCTTAGGGTGTAGTCCTTGGTCGATTGCGCTGCACTGCGCTACTTTTTCATGGTAGTGTCCTAATAGGGTAGCCTGTTGACAGAATGATTATTAATTTATTTAAATATAACTATACTCCGTTTCTAATTACGATGGATTGGGACAGACGTTTCGAGCTATCTCAGTTGATTTAGCATATCAAGTGGCAACACGTTATGGCGCCCCACTTAAAGGTCAGCCGTTTCCAAGGTTTCATCAGGGGAAATTTAGAGAAGATCGAGGATGAATATTTTTGTAATGTGCCACACAAAAGTTGCTGAATTTCATTTTTTTTTATAATTCCAAAAACTTCTGAACGCGATGAAAAAAAAAAAACACTTACGATTGTTTAGCGCGAACTTCCCTGTTAAAAGCAAACAAAGCATGAAATACTCTGTACAAAATGTTTCTGTGTAATAACTCAATTCTAAGATGAGTTAAAAAAGTCGCCTAAAAATGCCTAGACATAAAAGAGTTGCGCGAAAGGCAGGTTTGCCAATTTATTTTAGTGTATACTTATAGAAACGAAATCTAACCGCTTCGAGTAGAGCAGTCGGCCTGCTTTATACATAGATAAATGTGCCTTGTAAAACTTTTGTTTCTTTATTCTTGTTTCTAAGGCCCTTGAGTTGCATCTACGCGTAATTTTGGGAAATCGTGTTCAAACTGCTCTAAAACGCGATTTCTTTTTTTCTTTTCTTTTTACGAGAACAAAGACGTTTCATTTAGGAATTAAGGCTCATTCCGTTGTAACGACATGTTTTTTGCTACCTCATATGAACATTTCATTGAAAACAAGAAATGGCATGACACCCGGTGACCATCCTTACCTGAACACACTCGGTGAGTGTTTGCTTCACCGGTCACAGCAAACACACAAAGTCGACAAGGCCGTCTTTGAAAGTTCGCAACGTAAATTCGAGACATTATTTTTTTTTTCCTTTTGGGTTAGTTAGGAAGTTGGATGGTGGAGTCAAAAACACATACAGTTCATTCGAGAGCATAATTGGTCAGCGGGACTTTATTTTTTCTTGAAATAAATACTGCGAAGGACACCGTGAGAACAAGTACTCTCAGACAAACAGACAAAATGTCGATCAAACGGGTGATTTCGAGAAGCACACCGAAATTTTGTTTGACCAGTGCTCGTGGTATCTCGCACATTTTCTTTTTTTTTTAGCATAAACAAAGTGAAGAAGATGGGGGAACAACTCGGCTATAGTACACACACTTGGAGACTAAAAAGCGGGATTGTATATTTTAATATTAAAATGTAAACATTTCATATCCAGTAACGCCATGGCTTGTAACTGCCTGCAGTTTCCACAAAACAAACAAAAAAAAGTTGCGTATGAAACGAAAACCATTAGCTCGACGGTGGATCGGCCCCCCTAAATGTACAACAGCGATCAGCACATTGGTTTAACGACACATGGCTAGCTCCATGCACTTTCTTTATTCTTTGTACTTGGTCGCCAGAGGTTTTGTGCGCGCAGATATGTTTGCATTGCCCAAATAACAAACAACGACAACACAGAGACGCGAGTAGAAAAATCACGCACGCTAAACACAAACTTGGGAACCAAGTCCTTGTTGCTTCAAAGAATAGTCGTCCCGTGAGTTCAACATTAAGTACCACACAACACTACGATGCACTGACGACGACAAAAGCCACAACAATTAAGTAAACAAAAAAAACCTGCGTCGTAAACGCAACTATGTACATGCAACGCACCACTGTAGTAACGGCACAAAAAAACAACAACACTGGGATTGACATCACATGGGAGTTCAAGTTGTACCAATCGGAGATAGAGGATGCACACAACATTGCTGCACACGTTGAAGTTTCAAATCAGTTGTGGTGCAGGGAATGCACCAAACAGAGAACGACCACTCTGGTCTCAAACGGCATTCGCCAACGCCAAGCCTAACGTGGCGGCCGTCAGTTCGTTCCAAACGCGATTAAGCGAGAGTTGCCGTCTCGTTTCGCGACACTATCCACTGAGAACTCACGCGTGACTTCGCTTCGATGCGCTATGTCCGGATATTTAAGGTTCAACCAAGTGCAGGTAAGGGTGAATAGGATTAATTGGATTTTGTTTTGTATTTGCACTTATACATCTGAGAGGAATATATTGCGCGTGATATATATATATATATCTAACAAATTAAGGAGATCTATGTGCGCTGGTGTACCTTCATGACGTCATTCTCTCACGTGATGCCCTACCACTTCCCACAAACAATATGATATTCCTACCAGGCTACATTTGTCTGGAAAGCGAAACGCATTTTTAGAATAAATGGTCCGCGCGTGTAGGCAATGTCTCCATACGAGCTTCTACTTTTCTCGTTGACTGTTAAAATTAACGAGGCACTTCCTTGTTTTCTGTTAACTTTTCTCGCAACAATACTTTTCAACCGGACAATATTGACGGCACACTGTGACTGTTTGAAATGATGTCTTCTGTGATGTCTTTCCCGGAATGTTCCTGTGTGTGCTGGTGAAGTGGGAAAAGCTGCAACGCGACCGGCTAAAGCCGTGTCATGGCACCTACTTAACGTACATCCGGGTTATTTTCATGAGTCTAAAAATCTTGAATAATTTGTGTAGTAGAAGCAATAGCTCCGCTAGGAACCATCTGATCCTACCGATTGGGCAGAAGTGGCTATATTTCAACTATTTTGGTCCCATACTGTTCAAAGGCAGCTGTTTCAATTCTTTCGTTGTTTTCGTACTTTGAGAAGCGCTAGCTGCACTAGAAAAAATACGTGCGCGTGCACATTGATTTTAATGCACAGTAGAAGGCGTGTGAAGTGGACGCAATAGTCGAATACGTGTGGAGTGTCAGTGTGATACGCGAAGGTGAACTCCTACCATGAGCCCAAACGGAGAGAGCTAAGACGGCAAGCAAACCAAAAAGAAAATCAACACGAACACGACAAAACACAACGAGTGAACTAAATCCTACCTAGCAATATATCCCGACCGACAAATTCATAGAGCAAGGTGTTTAAAGAATCGACGATCACAACCGCACCACAAACATACTTTTAGGCGATTTACACAAGCGAGACTAGATGAGAAACAAAATCTTGTTGGTCTCAAAACATTACTGCCTATAATACACATTATTCCGCAATGTCAGTACCAAGAGTAAATGGCGGGAATCACTCAAAATGGCTCCATGGAAGTCTGGAGTGTATTTCCGGCGTAAAGTCGCTCCTGGCGTTCCCGAGGAGTAACAAACACCGTTTGCCATCCAATACGAGTGAATGCATCTTCTTGAAGTCGTATGCTTTTTTTTTTATAATTATGTTGTGTCTGTGTTTTTTTTCTTGTGTGTTGTAGTCTGGAGGTGTTCGTTTATGCTTGAATGTCCTGATAAACGTCCGTGTCTTGGGGGTTTTTTTTCGTTTTTCTTAGCGATGCTTAGTTCTTGAAAAGAGAATGCCTGAACTATCCTTTTTTTTTACGTGTTTACAATCTTCTTTCTGGCAGGATTGTGGAGCGACTGCCACTAAATGCACTGGATATGCGGACCGTCTAGTTTATTATAAATTATACTAGATAAGGGCTAAAACACTGTACATAAGTTAATAAATTACAAGACGCCGCGGGAGATAACGTAGGACTCCGCTTTCACAACGCCAACAATTGCTAAAAGAAACTCGACAACGCAATGACATAAGCAAGTAAGGAAAAAAATAACTAAACGAGAAATGTTTCTGAGCTTTTCCCACACTCATCTTGAAGATCAACAAATGACAACATTCACGCCGATTTCCAAATAACAAGAAACAACGCGCACCAATCTCGGAGAAGACCATCTTCGAAGATGAAGAACCCAGGAGATAAGAAATGTCCGCGCGATGTCACTGAAGGCTTTCTTTTTCACAACTCATGTAGGCACCTCAAAGGACGTTGCTTGATTTTTTTCTTTCTTTGCTTCTTGGCGAGAAACGCAGTCACAAAAAAAAAAAAATTGTCCGCGCAGTCCCTTCTCTTCGAGGCGTCGAACGTAGGAGCGATGAAACGAAACTTGAAAGCCACGTAAAAAGTCAACAACGCCAAGCGACTGGGGCGTCATTGGCACCTTTGGTTGCGGAAGGAGAGAGGCACACGCGTGCGCATTGTAGCGGGGAGTAGGCACCGGATCGCTGTCGGATATGACGTCAGGGGTGTCGACCGCTTCTGCTTCAGCGAATCATGAGGAACATGGCACACGAGAGGACCATCCCGACGACCTGAGGAAACAAAAACAAAACAGAAAGCAGGAAGTAAAGACCTTGTTTCAAAGTACGCGGTGAATGCCACCGAGACTCAGCCGGATCAGGTAAAACCCCTTCGTAGTTTTGCCGGTAGCAATAGCCGAAAATATCATGACGGAGTAGATTTTGAAAGTGAACGTAAAGTCCATAGTAATGCCTGCACCGTCGCGCCCCTCTGCGCAGCAGACATTGCCGCTACCTGTGAGAAAACCAGAGGTCGCCTATCGTCTAGAGACGTTGGGTTTACAACTCACGAACATTACTATAGTCAAATGCCAAACACGAATGCACACGAAGCCACACTCTCATTGCCGCCAGTCACTCAGCAATGCGCAGATGGTCCACTAACGAGGCACGCGTCACGCTGACGTCACATAAGTGGCCATGGCTACTGCCTTTCCTGATTGGTCCACGAAGCGGTTTGGTACCATGGCTAATGCATGGTGGTATTCCTTTGACACATTCTGAAATTGTATCCGACTGTAGCGCTGCGAAGCAGCCGCCATTTAAGGTGCCTGAGGGGCTATACAAGACGGCCTGACGAGGCGGGATGAAGGGACCGTGACATCGCCGCCTGCTGTGATTGGTGAGCTCCACGCCGCTGACCAATCACAGCAGGCGGCGGAGTCCCGCTCCCTTCATTCCACCTCATTACGCCGTCTTGCATAGCCCCCTCAGGACGGTTTCTCAACGAGAAACTCCGTGAACATAACAATAATATTGCCAATCCTAACTCAGGTCATCAAGGTTTACACTACCGGAATTGAGGGTTGCGGCAAGTCTACAAGGTTGCACCATCCTAAGCGGGCATGGTAATCAGATGACCTGGGAAATCATCGAGGCCGAACATATTGCTAGGCTCGACAATAAATCTGTCAGTACTCCATTTCTCACGCTGCCAGAAATATAGTTAGTTTACCTGGCCACAAAAAGATAAGTGCGAAAACTTTGTGCAATGGTTTTTGTGTATTGTCGAGGAGAGGAGAAATGCGGACAATTTATGTGTATTCGTTTTACACAAATTTCGAAGAAAACAAAGATGAAATACAAAATAGAGTTGTGAGTTCAGCGCGGTGTGTGTATGTTGTGTGTTTGTCCGAAATACTAGTTTGTGTGTGATATTTGTGCGCTGTGAAGTCAGTAATAATGCGACTCTGACTAGGTGTGTTTACCGCGTCGAAAAATGTGGTCCCTCGATTTCCGCCTAGTGACGTCATAAAAGTGTCATGCTGTCGCCGGTCGCGATCCTGGCGGTGTCCCCACAGCAGTGGCGGATGCGGCAGACGCCTGTTCTGCAGCAAGTCGCTCTTCAGTTTGACAACTAACGGAAGCTTCGGCAGGATGAAGTTGGGACGCCGCGGCGACAGCGACTCCTTGCGTTCACTCGAGCTTTTCGCCAGCATTTCTACGACCAACCGCCAGGATCGCGACATCCGACAGCAGCATACTCCGGCTTCTGCGACATCATTTGTTGACCCTTCAGGGACCACTTTTGATATATCGGCGAGGAATATGACGCTATACACACCAGTCGGAGACGCGCTCCAGGCACCAAATAGTATAACTGCAGTTTTAAAGGAGTTTATTGAGCGGACGTCCACTTCTTGCATATCACCTATGGAGGGCGTATATTTCGAAATATGTCTGCTTGAGTTATAGATCGACACCCTGCTTTACAAACAAGGCGGCGTCTGCCCACACCAGGAGTGATCATTGCGCATTCGCACAAACCACATTCGCATGACGTCACGTATGCGCTACAGGGGAGACTCCCTGTAGTTCAAAACTTTGAAATTCATCCAGATTCGAACCGCGAATCTTCAGCGAGTTTCCGAGAAACAAAGCCTAGATAAATCCAGCAGTAAGGTAATATCGAAGAATTATGACTTACCAACAGACAGGAGATGCCGATGCCTATTCCACCTACAATGACAGCATGTCCCTTAACAAAATCTCGAACTTTCTCGTGACAGCTCTGAAAGGCAAACATAGACATATTCAATAAAAATTGAATAGCAATAAACAAACAATATAGGAAATATCATAGCACCATCAAATACGTATAGGTTAGCTCCCATCGCCATCTTAAGTCCACAAATTAGCACGCCATCACGCATCAATCTGGATAAATTGACATCGAAATATGAAAGCACAATTACAAAATCTGGTTTTGTTATCACGACTTCATGTAACTCATCAACTGTGAAGGTATTCTTATTCACATGATGTAGTTTTGTTTTCTGAAAAAGTACGACCTAACATAACTTTTGTGTACTGCATTGCCTTGCGCTATTCTTGGTTTACCTCTACCGCTTCGCTTCACAATTAGGTGTATATATTTAGCGCGTGTTTAAGTTAATCGCGTGTGAACCTACAGTTTATTCGACTGTACGCAACACACCAGACAAAAAAAGCAATTAATTTGCCGTAACTATTTGTAGCGGCAATTCAATTTTACGAAACTAAAGATTATAGCGCGAGGTCATTCAGTTCACTAGATCACATCAATTAAGAAAGCATAGATTAAACTAATGCGTTGTAAAGATCACGAAGAGGCACTATAATTTCGAACAGCAAAGTATAGACATCAGATATATCTTACAGTAATGAAGATTCCCAAATGCGCTAATCTTAATTGAAATACGCCAAAACTTTTAACAGATAACCACTGAACGTCAAATGGAAAGCTTTAGTCTAAAACAAACACATAAATATCTACAGGGTGTTTTCGAGCGCTATTTGGGTGTAAACAATGTATAAATAAACCAATTAATTCAGTGCAATTACACTTTTCGTAAAGGTGCCTCGAGGTTGTGAATTTATCACCCTCGAATTTCAAGGGTGTTGTTTTTGGAAACGCAAATCAAGCCTAACAAAAATTATGCGTCACCCCATGCCCAGGCTGAAAAACGGTAGTCCCGTTTGGTTGATGCTACTATCACAGGTGGCAAAACATAAAGCAAAAACGTGAAAACTTCTTTGAGATAAACATCCTAAGCAGATCCAGCACATATCCGAGCATAGGGGAGACCATCTGTGAGAAGCAACGTTAACCAACCAGTTTTACCATTTTTCCTCCATGCATACATAAGAAGGCAAACAATATATAATTTTAAACTTAAATTTTCTTTGTGCAATCCACACTCATTAAATTTGAGGTTGATAATTGCACCGCTAAACGACACTTTTACGCCCAAATAGCTGCTCAGAAACAATAAGGTGCTCAGACAAACGAGGTGCTCCGAAACAAACAACAGCTCACCGGCGCAGTTACAGTCATTTTCACTAATAGTTCCTGAAGCAGGCTTATTTCCCTTTTCCTATGACCCCACCGCTGAGTCTTCTTCAAGTATTTTTGAGGCGTTCCCTTCTGTTCGACTAAAAGTGTTTTTTTTTTTCTGCACAACAGTCTCAAGTGTTAAACGACATGATTAGCTACCACCAGCTCGCCTGCGCAATTGCAGTTTTTTCACTAACTTGGAGATTACTCTTTAGAGCCGTTATTTTTGTTACTTGTAAGCCTGAGGAAGAATGTTCTTCATTAAATGAAACTCCACGCACTAAGATTACAACGTCGCAAATTTCCCGCACCCTTTTCCTCTGCCGCTGTCAAACCGCTGTCGAACTTTGTGTCACACAAAAAAGGCCAACTCACGTCCATGTAAGTGTCTCTGTCAGAGGGACTCTTCAAGCAGGCGTGCAGCCATTCTTTCTTTATGCAGCACGACTCCGGGACTTGATGATTCTGGTTAAAGTGAGAGTTCTTCAAAGCCCACACTTTGAACGGATCGTTCCTTGGAGGTATCCTCACTCCGCAACATTGGAACTGCGCAAAACAAGAAAAAGACACAGGCACGTTTAACATTCCGACGCGTTAAAAGCCGCTAAACCAGGAACACACTGTTTCTTGTAGGTCGTATCGGTTACAGAAGCGCTATTCTAACAGCATATGGAATAGGAACTTGAATAAGTCCGGTGTTTTGCATTCGTGTTCGAAAGCGTTTGAACAGTGCAACGAATACAAAAAGCTGCATTTTGTCTTCAATGCACTCGTCAAACGCGTTAGAATTCGGAAAGACCGGCGCCCGGCGCTTGGCGTTCACGTTCGAACCCATGGGGGAAAATATTATTTATTATACTAACCGGATAACAATCATTCAACAAAACAATAGAGGAACAAACATCAACAGTGCGACATTAACGCCCAAGTGTCCGTGCATGCATGCGAGTTAAAAGTAAATAAGAATTACGGGTTATTACGAAACAGGCTGTAAAATTTAGTTGCTCAGCACTGTTACTCAATCAGGTTGTTGGGAAAATTCAAATTGCTCGTTTATTTTGTCCAAGATACTCGAGAGTGTGAAGTGATTTGCTAAGTTGCCAATGTTTAATTATACTGGCTTACACGAAGAAAAAGTGCATGGAGGCTTTTTCTCTATCTTGCTTTTGGATACACAGTATATAGTTTTCTTTATGAAATGTTCATCTTCATACACGGAATAGTTCGAAACTCACATGCTGTTGCACCGCATCCCAGGCGTCAGTGACGACAGAATCGTTCTTGTACATGGGGATTGACATGACCATCTCTTGGTACATCCGATCGTCAACCTGTAAGTGAAATTAGGATCATTGTTTAGAGCGAAACCCATGTGAACGTTCACATTGATGCATATACTGTCAACGTGCAACGAGAATATCATCGAGGCACAAACAAGCTCTAGTCTTCCTGGTTGAATGGATAGTATTAGTTACTCTTTTTATTGGGCGGTAGCTTGCGCCATCTAGCCAAGCCTATAGATAATGAGAAAACGGTGTTGCTTACCTCATTTCTGAAGACATATCCTAATATGCCTCCGACGAGCATGGTGATGAATATCATGAAGAGTATTATGAAGAACTGTAGAAGAGAAAACGATCATCGTATTAAAAAGTGTTTTTTGTCGCTAATTGCATGAACATAATAAGCACCTTATACAGAAAATGAATAATTAGCACTGTGCTCACTAAAGAGAGATTTCAGAGCACGAAAATCCACCGTGAACGTTCCTAGCCTTGTAGTATAGGAACGTGCTTGTACCTGCATTTTTTATTGTATATTAGGCGTTGATTAAGGAATGTTTATTATGGTTATCGCATATGTATATATATATATATATATATATATATATATATATATATATATATATAAGATATATGGTTGCCATGTGTTTCTTGTTTCTTATACGTATAGTTTTGTTGTTCGTATGTACGCCACACCTGCTGGGGCTTGTTCGAGGCCAGCAGTATGTCTAAATGAATAAATAAAATAAATATATCGATATAAAAATGTTATGGATTACATTAATTTGTCATACGCTGTTTACATTATTTCCAGGTAAACGTGGCCTGAATACGTTGATATCTATGTGGAGCTCCTCAGATACATTATTTCTCTTAAATTAGCATAAAGATTTCGGGGCTCAACCATATGAGATAAACGCAACTGTCAAAAACGCTCAGCTAAAAAAAAAAATGTCTCAAACCAGAAAACAATTAAATGAACAATGAAAATGGAGTGAATGCATCAAGCTATTTATAGAAAAGACGAGGATAAACATAAACTGCGAACGACGGTGCACCGGATTTGGAAGTTCTTTGCAAAAATATTTTTCTTTTCAACCCATTCCAAGAAAAGAAAAGAAGCAAAAAAAAAACGTCCGAAACTTTCAATAATTTCTTTAGAGCATAATTTCAATCAATAAAACTGTTTCTGTCAAAATTAAATTTAAAAAAAATGTAGGCCATGAATATTGTAGGGTTTGCCCGATCCCGCACCCTCGGGGAACACAACAACCTACTGAACGTCAGCACCAAAAAGAAACGCGCGCTCTTTGCTGTTGTTTCTTTCTCGGCATCTAAGCGCGTGCCGAAATGTATTAGAGGCACGCGACCAAAACGAAACGCATGTCCCAGAACGCTATGCCCGGCAGCCGTTTCCATGTCAACAAAGAAACACGGGCAGCAGTCCGCGCGGCCATTTAGAACATAGTAGCAAAGCATCAACAAGCTGGATCAATATGCAGGAGCAATTTGGAGGGGAAGGGGTTGCTGACTTGGGTCGCTTCCAAGATGCCTTAGAATCGAATTTCTTTCTTCGGTCCTTTTCCGAGGTATTATTTCCCACCGCTAAGTGTCCTTGCCCCGAAAAGCAGCTGAAGGCCAGTGTTGCACGACTTGGTCGCGTATTTCCTCTCCGTGGGAGCAAACCGTCGGGGAGTTCGGCAAAGCGTGTCGACGTTTCCGCTTTTTTAAAGTTCCGCAAGATATATATGCTGGTTGCGACGTTTAAAAGCGTACGAAATTTGACTTTTTTCTTTCAGTCACAAAGCATTTAAGGGAAATGCACTTCACCATCGTTCTATGTTGTCCGAATAAGACGGAGAACACAAGATATGCTATAATTTTGACCCCTATTTATACGTCGTAGTTTGCTTTATGGTAAAATGTGTTGTAGGAATGCGCGATGTTTGAATAACGCAGCCTATGTCTTGAATTAGCGACGTTAACTTGGTTTTGCCTTTAAGAAAGTTCGGTACGCGGATCTGCTTTGTTAGGAAAGTTCTCCAAAACCAGATAATGAATATAGCTAATGTGAACAGAAGAAAAGGGTGACAACTGTTTATGTATATTTTCTAAATGTAATCCCAGAAAAATCTGCTAATAGCGCGACTCCAGCTGATACGTTAGTGCTCCAAGAAATGCGGATCTGCTGAGAGCTAGTATTATAACGAAAAAAATATTCATGCTGCCAAATGTAGCTGGAAGTGTGGCAGTAGGCGAATCTACAGAGATAGACAGAAACATACGATCGCCACGCTCTCTAAGTTCTGGGCTGTTCTGCACGAAGAACAGCCTGAGTCGAGAGTTATTGGCTTTCTAAGATTAGATAGAAGGCTCGGAATGTCTTAGTGCTTGTTTCATGGGAGCATTTATTTGGGCACGCAAAGAGGCAATGTATATAACTCCCCCAGCATATTTTTTGTTGTTGCTGCAGTCTTGGTCTGGTTTCCATCAGGCTAATGGTATTTCTATTCCTCTGTGTGACAAGACCTCCAATATCATTTGCCCTTATAAAAAAATTTGAACGTGGGCGCATATACTCTGTCCTTACCGCGACCACTTAGTAAACAAAAATGCATCTATTCCCTTTACTTTTCGAGAAAATGCAAAGTTAGCTGAAAAAAGGGAATCACGTTTTTCGCACCGCAAAAACAAAGTATGCATCGCCGAAAGCTGAGACTCGTTCTCGATGTAGCGCTAAATAGTTCAAATATGATTCCAGTGTCTTGGAGCTTAATGTTATCAAATTCTAAAAATAGGAACAATTTATATAAAAGCCTTTTAATGAGAAAATGACTGCCACGAATACTTGGAGACGAAAAGCGTCAGCTGTCAATCACGAACGCCAATTTCTCGTATTCACTTTCCCAAAACCCTATTCGTACTTATCAAATGACCTTAAGGTCTGAGACTTCGGCACTTTAACTAAACCCTTAGGTGTACGTTCTGGCAGAATTCGAGATTTCCAAAACTTCTTATTAAAATTTCCGCGTTACAAAATTGTGCGGTACAAGTTTCTTGTCTTGCCTATATCCAATATCCGTAGGTCTTCAGTCACAGTCGCTTCGGTTCCGTTCACGGATGTGCCAATACCATTTCGATTAATATATAGCACTGCGTCGTTATAGCCTTCACAATGACATGGAAAGCTGCGACACCTGGGGCCCTAAGCTGGACGCTTGGGAAAACGACGGCGAGAAATCTGGCGGCCGCGATTGGCCAACGCCACACTTGACCTTGGCGCCGGCCAATAATAGCCGCCGAATTTCTCGCCGACTTTTCCGCCAAGTGTCCAGATTAGGGCCCCTGCACTATAAAAAATGTCTATGCGTCTACTTTCACGCACAGCACTCGGAGAGTCAATCACCGCAACTTACGGAGGCAGCTCAGCGACTGACGATGCCAAAACATATATCTAGACCAAAAAACGCAGAGTTGTGACATTAAGCAATGCAAGCGTGACGTTTTGCATTGCTTAATGTCACAACCCAGGCTGCGTTTTTGGTCTAAACTTATGTTTCCGCATCGTCATTTGCTGGGCTGCCTCCGTAAGTTGCGGTGATTGGATCTTCGAGTTTTGTGCGTGAAAGTAGATGCACAGACATTTTTAGAGTGTGGTTTTATTAGCATTGTCGAAGCTAGGAATTACACTGCGCTATTCGACTTAAACCGCTATTCGCACACCTCTAATTCTATTCAAATCTTCACCAGGAACAACTTCAGTATTTTTATGTATCTGAATGCTACAAGTACCCAAAGGTATGGTCGGGTTAAGGTAGTTACCACCATAGATAGAACGAGAGGAAAGAGGGCTGAGGGAAAAGGCTAAGGGCTTACCGTAAGCAGCATGCACTTGATCTCTTTGAAGGCTCCTAAGCAGCCGAGGAAGGAGATGATGGTGACCACCACGCCGGTGGCTATCAGGATGGACGCAGAGCTGACATACAGGTCCGTGCCTAGGAGCCGCTCCATGAAGGACCGGTCGGCCAGCGTCCAAATCCCGACGGCGAACACCACCACCCCGCCAACCTGGTGGAGAAAACGGTAACAAGTGCGCCCCGGTGAGTCGAAGAACACAACAGGCTCTGTAGTCAGCAACACCTTAAAAAAACGCAGGGCCTGACTTGTAATGTCCACGCTTAAAGTTCATGGACACCAAGCGGCAAAAGCACGAAGTGCGATTGGTGTCTGGAAGGGGAAGTTGCGCTACCTCCTCTGTCTCCTCCGCGGTGAGTCGCGTAGGAGGTATAGAAGAGGGTAGCGCAATTCATCTTCCCGACGAGAATCGCAGTTCGAGTTTTTACCGCTGCATGAGGAGGGCCCGCGCACGCACGGAATCCTCATTGAAAACAAGTTTGTTATACACTTTTACGGCGCTTATCACCCAAGCGGGAACTTTCGAGTCTCCGGGCTGGTGACGTATGCGCGTCGCCTTATATTTCGCAGTAGAGGGATACTGTGCATGCTAAGCATGAGTTCTACAGCCTGGTAGTCAGAGATGAAAGCACGCAGAATGAAATTATTGAAATGGTTTCTAAAACAACCTTATCGAAAAGAAAAACGGCTTAAACATTTGCTCAAGTTATAAAAAACGGAGATGTTTATAAAGATATCACGTTGAAACCACTGCATGCCTCTTCAGCCTAAATGTAGGATAATGTTAAAGAAGCCATTATGATCATTTGTTTCCCTCTTTGTTGTATTACTGTGTTGTATTATTGCGTTACACTATGTACTTGGGTTATTTGCCTGCAACACAAGCCTGCAGTACCGTATGTCTGGTTGCACATCAGAAAACGTTTTGTAAAACTGCGATACCGTAATGTTTATGGCATTTTATTTACCCGTCAACTGAGCGCAATCAAGGATCATAATAGACCGCGTGCAAGCATCTCATCGCCCCAACAACCTACCCTTTCAATCTGACCTTTCATTATAAAGGATTCGTGCTTCCCCTTCAACGCCTTCCGCAACCGACTCAATGACCTTCTACAAAGACCAAAGGGCCCACATCCCCGAAAGTTTACCGCACACATACTCCCGCCTCTACTCCCACAGCGTCCGCTCAAATTGGAAGAACTTATACCGACAACTACACCGCATTAAAATCGCCGTTTCTTCGCGATCTTCCCAGCTCAAAGCCGGGGAATCTCGAAAACAAAAAATATTTGCCAGTGCACGGGTAGTGTCGTGGAGACCCCCGGACGAGACACCCATACACTTTTCCCGGGACTCGAGGGCAGGTCCTTCCATTTTTAATGCCCGTTGCCAGGGATCCCGGGGCTGAGCCACGGGTCGGCCACACCCAAGAGCCCCAGATACGGGCTACGGCGTCGTGCTCTTCCCGAGTTGGCTCGACCGGGAAGCCGCTCATTATGTCCGCTCTCTTCATTTTCATCTCCGTCCCGGCCATAGCGTCGCCGCCGTGTCGCTCGAAAGGGCAAGCTAGCTGCCCCAGAAACATTTTTTGTTCCTTGTCTTCTTGTCGCGTGATCCAAAGACAGGACATTGGTTTTGCTGGACAACGGTAACCAGGATAGTTCCACGCAGTGAGCTATTTCTCTGTGTGCAAATGTCTTCTGTGATCGTCACTGACTCCACATACTTTCTTCTGTGTTTCCGTAGAGTCATCCGTCAGGCGGTCACAGAAGATTCTGCAGAGTCTTCTGTGATCGTCAATGACTCTGAAGAATCTTTGCAAAGTCACTCTGCAGACTGTCATAGACTCACAGAAGATTCTGTAGAGACTTCTGTGACTATCACTTACCCTGCTGAGTATTTGCAATATTGCTGGGCAGGCGGTCACAAAAGACTGCGCGGAGAGTCACCGAAAACTCTGCAGAGTATTCTGTGGACGTAACTGACTCTGCGGAGTCGCCCCACAGCCGTTCATAGAGGACTGTAGACAGTCACAGAAAACACTGCAGTCTTTTGGAACCGTGGTCATTCGGATTGCAAACATTTAAAGATATTGTCCACTCAAGGGGCACCAGAGATTGCCATTGCCGCAAGGTCTACACTCTGAAATCTAAACAGTTGCAGATAGTATATTTTATGCTAAAACAAAGCTCACTTTCTCTGCATGCACTCCTGAGACGTGTCGGCTACTGTCTTTCGATACAGCAATAATGTCAACAACGGTCATTCATATATACGCCGCTTCTAAAATAATAGAAGACGCCAGATGAGCGGGTTCCGATGAATATTCGTGTCACCGTGTGTACTGAACAGCCGGTTAGCGTAGTTTATAGAACAACACAAGCACGTCCTTGTGTCTTCGACGAAGAACACAAAGTTGCCAACTTCAGCGTTTGAATACAGACAGCCACTCTACGGGTAATACCACAGAAGAGTACGCTACTATGTCCACAGGTCCATGGTCATAAATCCCGCTCACGAAATCCGACCTCAACGTTCCATCATCCCCACGAAAAGGTCATTCCACTGCAAAAGACCGCGTTAATGTGACGCAACCGTTCGAGTACGCTCTCTCTGTTAAAGCTCGTCCTATGCCCTCCAGACTGGTCTAAATATAAATATCCAAAGCGATCACGGCGAGGCGAAAGCTGCTCGAGTGAAAGCAAGACGGACCGCTACCAGTCGTGATGTTGCCCCGCGACTGAAGAGAGGAAAGTACCCGAATACACAAGAGAAAGAAACGGAACCTGGCAGGTCAAGGTACTGCGCCAACGGGAGGCAAGGTCATGACGCAAGCGACGTCTTTCCGGTTCGTCCGCTAGGAGGCCGCATCGGGGCGGCTAGACCGCAGAGAGCCTAGATTTAAGAGGGCATGCAGCTCCAACCATGGAAAGTGTTAGCGTAGAGTGGTTGCAAGTGCGCAGGCGTTGCGCAGGCGGAGCAGTTGGAAGCGCTCAGAGATCTAGGCTCTCTACGGGGCCGTGTACGTGAGCGCAGAACGGGACCGGAGCACGTGGGGGCCGAGTCACGTCCGCGGAGTGTTCGTTCCTTGTGCTTCAGATGCCTGGACGACGTTGCCTCTGGCTCATCGGTTGCAACAGGCACCGCCCGTCTTGTTTATGCCTCCCAGCAGGCTACTTCGTTATCTTGTTTCATAGCTGACGACGGGGAGGCAGTGGAATGCAAGAACGAAAGCTCAGCATGCTCGATGAGCAGCTCGTACTTGTTTTACGTTCTGCACGAGCCTTTTTTTTTCTGCCTCTGTTTTTTTAGTTGTTTTTTCCAACTTTTTGATGTACTTCTCACTAGTCCGCACAGGCGTTTTAGTGATACGATGTGGTTCATGAATTCTAAGGAACGATGTGAAGGTCTTCCTTCCCGATGATATACTTTCAATTATGAACGACTCGTTTGCTAAGTTTTTACTTGTCTACGGAGCACTTCAGTAATCAAACCCGTAAATTACTACAAAATTCTCTAGGCACAAAAAAAAAGTTAAATGCCTGTACGTTGTTTACTTTTGTAAATATTACCTACCTTAATGACACGTTATTTACTGGTACAAGAAGAATTAGAAAAGAAAGCCCACATAAGAGCACCCTGTACTTCTCTGATTCGGAAGGTCCGCCACATGGGAACAGGTTGGGGTACGTGTCGATTAAGTCTGAACACATTACCTTCCTCAAGTAACTTCTCTCCAAAGTGTAATAGCTCAAAAACGAAGTAAAACCGCGCTAACGATATAAACCTCCAGTCGTCGGCTACAGAGCGGCAATAAAAATGACAGTAAACTGGAAGTACCATTAGCGTAGCGGCTCATCGCGTCAAAGAGGTGTCACTGGCCTGAGAAATTCCCGACTGAAATGATCCCAGCAAAGCAGAGAAAAAAAATGAAAATGAAAAACAAAAACAAAAAAAGTTTCAGGTACTCACCATAATGATGAAGTTGGCCACGAAGAGCGCATACTTGACTACTTTGCCGCACCCTCCAGCATCCTGGTATCTGTAGGAAAAAGAAAAAAAGAATGCGGCTGAGTATTTGCACGATATCAAAGGTAGCACGGGAAGCTCGTAGTACGGTTAATGTGCCACTGTGGGTTGTGGAACACTAATTTATGCCGAAGCTGTTTTATTTATTTTTTTATTTCACTTATATTTTTGGCCAGGAACAATATAATATCTATCGAACAGCCGAGTAGCCGTAGGAAAATTTTATAGAGTTTTCCAAACTCTGGGCCAGTCGTGTTATATTAACTATATCTGGCCTCCTTCCACATATTCTTAAACAGTGTGCCACTTTCTAAAAATATTAAACATTCAAATGCCTTGAGGTGGATAAAAAAAAAATCAGAAGTTGGTAGATTCCTCTCGATACACCAGTTTGAACGGAAATTGGTTGAAGTCGTGGAAACGGAACAAACAAATAAATGGATCATGTTTTTTTTTCTTTTTCTTCTTTTTTTACTAGGCCCAAATTATTTTGCTGAAAATTTTGAATTTAGCGCTGAGGGTCTTGCATTGGCAAACTGATGTTCCTTTCGGCATTATGATAGAATGCCTGACAACATTCCGTCAAGACGTTGCTGCTCCGAGCTAAATACAAAAGGCAACAAGTTTTTCTTACAATCTCATCACTGAAAACTTTTTAAAACAGTTTAAAAAAGCTCCATCAAAAAAAAAAAAGAATCCAACTTCGTAGCGTTGGCAGGTGCTTTATCAGAAAACGCCTTTTAGCAATGGGGAAAAATGCTCTATCTTGTCGTTATCCAGAAGAAAGCGTCATTCCAAAAGTTTCATAATCATAAGATCGGCGGATTTATACATCCATCGCGCACGTGCACAAAAAGAAAAAGAAAAAAACTAAAACTCCGTTCAGTTTATTGTCGCTCGCCTAACTTCATTCACTCATCAAGCGGAAGTAACGTCGTCGTCACGAAGCGACTCGCGACCAGTTTACGCGCTTCTTGCACAACCCGAACAACTTTCTCTAGACCCGGAAGATCTCAACGCCAAACACACACACGCAGCACAAAAAGAAAAATATTAATAAACCTACTCGTCCCGCCCCTAAACGACCCCTCTCGAGTATTCCCCGTTTCTTGCTGCGTTGACTTTGAGCGTCAGGTAACGTTCTTGCAACAGCCGTCACGCTCGGCGAACCTGGAGGTCGAGGTGAAACTTCCAAGGGGGAATAACTGAATATCTGAATACCTGGCCCGGTCGCCAAGCTGCTTCACTTCCCTTACGTCACTCAAGTATGTCAGCATTGCGAATCGTGGGAGCTGAGAGATGATGACTTTATTGTACGTATTCGAACTAATTAATGGAAGGGGGGGGGGCTAAATAATGATGCGGGCGGAATTGGCTACCCGGAATCCGATGCGAAATTTCAGCATGACATACGCCACGGTCGGAATTTTCCGTCGGTGTCTAATAGATGACCCACGGGGTGCGCCAAATCATACGTCTGAGCACGTGCACTATGAGAAAATTCACTTAATGCTCGACACTTTTAGTGTCTAATTGCGGGATATGGCGATTTTGACGAGGGTTGCGTAAGTTCTGAATTGTGCGCGGCGCGTAGAAACTGGAGAACGATTGTTCGGTTCTTGTGTCGAGAGGCAGCCTACAGGAGTGGCTAAAATTTCGTAACGAGCCTTCTCGGATCGTCTTCTATGTCTGATCGCACACGCTATGTCCAGGTGCTATTATCCTAACAATAACTGGACGTATTGTTGGGTAAGCACGTGCCCCTTACGACTAATCTTTTTGCATTATGTCCTCAACCCACGCAGAGTATGGGAAGAAACCCAACCACACGCAACGCATAATTGAAAATAGCAAATATAATTTACTTCTTGAAAGGAAAGCAGACGCTACGCTGTACCTTCCTGGTAATGCATTATAACAATTCTGAGTTACATAACCAATGCAAAACAACTACCAGAACACCGAATGCGAAATCAATTGCATCATAGCGTAAATGCTATAAGCCAAAACTATAGTTACATTTTTATTTTTCAAAATATCATTTGGGACGCTTAAAGTTTTGCAAGATAATCCGAGATTAAAGACCCTCGTGTCAGAACACATCACGGAAATGAATTCTTTGAAAGTAAGATCTCCAATGATAGGGAACATTCTTAGTGTATTTATGTCTATACAAACAAAAAAAAAATCAGTTAACGATAATATTTAAACTTGAGTTGCAAAGGACGCAAGACTCACCGAGGTGTTCGACCATAGCATCGAGAAGAGCACCACTACGCGACGGTGTTGGAAGCTCGCCTCTTTCGACGGACGCGCTGGGCGGACCGTCTTCAGACGGCGACCCTAAGGACTCAACTGAGCCGACTCCGATCGGAGCAAGAGCCGTGTGGAAAGACGCGGTCAAAGCCAAAACAAAATCCACTAAGATTGAAAGAAAGAAAGAAAGAAAACCGCCCCGATCCAGGTGAGTACTGCATCGACCCGTGGCCGACGCCCGCACGCCATCGCGCGAGACGCTTTCAGCGAAAGGGCCGCTCGATGACGCGTTAAGCCGACGATCAAGTCGTCACACGCGTCGAAAGATGGAAGACATTATGTCGGGGTCAGCTAAATAGTAATTGCAGACGTAACCCTTATAAAGAATCGTTAAATAAATGTAGCACTTGTTAAAACACAACAGGCTGGCATTGTTTACCGACTTTTCCAAGTGTGATACCTCAGAATGAAGTTAAACCGCGCTAACAATATAAACTTCCCGTCGTCAGCTTGACCGTGCAACGGCGAGTACAATGCTTCTCAACGAGAGAAAAGTCGCCTTTCTCTTCGAATTCGAAAGTTCAAAGAAATAAACTTTTTTTTTTTTTCGTGCTATATTTGTTTGGAAGTTTGATGAAGGACGTTGTGGTGTTCCTACGTTTACATGAGAAGGGATTCGTATCAATCATTTGCATCGCGATGTCATCGACGCCATAATGGTATGCCATGCTGTAACAATCAGAAAGCAGCCTCAAACTTTGCAAGCGCATACAAGTGCGTGAGCGAGATGTCTGTCCTTGCATTTAGGAACATCTGAATGACTCCCTTATCGCGGCATCAGCAACTCTTAGATCACTTAACTGCAGTATCCTACCGATCATATCATTCTGTGCAATAAACGTCATTCCACCCCTGTCTAAGAGCGCTACAGTTGACTGCTGTGCGTCTTCATGTCGTCTTAAAGAGTGATTATGAGAGATTGACTGTAGTACGCCAGTGACACGCGATTGAATTTATCGTAAGGAACCTTTCATAAAGATTTGCAGTGAGGTCTTACAGGCTCCAAGTGACAACGAACCTAAAAGAAAACCGGTTTTGAAGTATGCGAACGGTCCACAAATAGTCCCAACATCGCCTGCCCGTTGTATGCAAGTTACGCGCGGGCAACCTGTCCAATTTCAGTATGCAAATCGCTGATTTGCCTCCAGACGACCTTCTGTCGGAAGTATGCGAGAGCCGTTGCGCAACGAAGGACTTGTCAAGCAACACGTACGATAGCGCGTGGAGACATAACTGATAGCATCTGCAAAGCTGCCCGGAGGTCTAAAAACGTGTACTGGGACGGTATATGGCCACTCCGGCGAAGGTCTGCATACGCTAAGCGTCTATGTATCAGGCTGCGGGCGGCAGCTTGGATAACACTTGGAAGCGTACCATGGATGCGATCGTTCACCAAGGCGGCCTCGGCGGAGCGATGGCCTTGGGTACCACGAAGGTTACTTACGGCTCACCGAAGACCCAATAGACCCGTTGTGGAACATTAAGGGACAACGGTTAGCAGAACGCAGACAGCAGAACTTTGAGATCGATAACCGTTCGGACATCAAGCAAGAGCGCGCGCGTTTTTTTTGTTCCATTGTTTCCGTTACGCTTGGTCAGCGTTCGGCGACAAAGGGGCTGGGGCATAACCGAGAGCAATGACCCAATCGATATAGTCCGAGGGGAGCCCGGCAGTGATTGGACACAAAGTCACGTTCGCCATGTTCTGTCCGCAAATCCTATACTTGTTTTGTTTTCTTTTCTTTTTGCCATGGAAAGTGGATGCAGCTTTCGATTGGCTTCTTGGCTGCGTGACGATGAATATTTGACGACACGCGAGAGAAAGACAGCGGTGAAGGCCCTAAGTCGACACAAAATGAATAACGATACTCGTCAGACCGGAGATCAATCGCGGTTAATTGTTTTTTTCTTTTCTCCACGCTAAGCCTAAAACATTGTGTGATCAATACTGAAACTTGGAGGCCGCGCTGAATAAAAGGCGACTCCTTCAGAACCTAACGAGATTTTGAAACCAACGCTGAAGACAACGTATCGAAATATTTTGAATGCTCCGAGAGCCAGTCCTTGTATACTCGGGGCGTATACATCGCAATGATACGGTCGCACTCAAGTGGCATCCGACCAAGAAACAAATTCCACCACCCGCATTTCACGAAAGCGACAAGCCAAACCTCTGAAACAACATCACACGCGTCGCAAGCACGCGAAACTATGTCGCCCATTCGGCTAAGCCTAGAATTTCCCGCAACCCGAAGCAACCGGCAAAACGAGGACATAAAACATTTACGAGACAAAATAACTCGACCGCATACCCTTAGAGAACCAGGACTCGTCCATGCCACGCTGAAATGTCGCCGCCGCTAGAGTCACGGGTAAGACACCACACCTCTGGGACACCCAGACGGTCTTCCACTCGTCTCGAAGACAACCGGCGCAAATATGATTCCACAGCACAGGCTGCGAGATCTCCACGCGCGCGCTCTTTCGCAACCAAACTGGTAAGGTTTACCCCCGTCTGACGGATTCACGCCGTAAAGACGGATGCGTAAGGAATTGCGATAAAAAAGAAGAAAATACCACGCTAGAAAACCCCAAGTGCAACGAAGCTGCCACTGAGACGCATCACCATGTAGGGACTGAATGCGTTGTTAGCCTGGATTTGGCAAAGGATATGATGGTGACGATTTGCTATTCCGCTATCAAGGCCCTCCGTGTGAGGTTTGGCCGCATCGCCTGCCACGGAAAGCAACGCCTGTTCGAACCTCTCCACATCCGGTGGCCTTGAAACCTTTAGAGTCGTTCGCGTAATGAATGATGACACGCGGTGGTCGCCGCTGCTGTCTTCCGCGTCTCTAGGATGGTACTTGATATTCGAAATTAATTCATATGATTCGTTTTGTGGCTGCGCAACGGAAGCGAGAAGTGGTGTTGAAACATTCAGTCGCTAGCTTTTCTGAGGAACCCTTTTTTCATCAATCTTAGGAGCTCTCAGGACCTGGTTGCTCGGAAGATCAGTCACGAATAAACAACTGTATTTAGACTAAGAGCGAAAAGGTTAGACTGGCCAGTTATTTCCGATAAAGACTCGCAGTACATCCAACTGGCTTCAATTCCCATGTGCCGTATTAGTTGCAGACGAATTAATGTATCACTTACGTTAAAGGCTGCATAACACTTTTTTATTATTAATTTGTTCGTTGACCCACCAATCGATCGCAACAGTTTCAACAAAGAGACGTCTGTGTCAAAAACGTTTGTCCAGCAAGCAACCAGATGACTTCGTCTTCGGTTGGTTGAAACAACCTAATCCAAACCAATGTCTCGTATCAATTATATTCAAGGAAACGCGAAGCCTCACGTAGGCGCCAGTTGGCGCGGTCATCTCAAGCGTCTGGCGCCAAGACCTGGCAACGGGAAAGATCGCCCACGACTGGAAAGGAACGAACTCCAGATCCGCGACTCCCCGCGCATAAACCAGTAGCCAGCCGATCGCGCAATGGAATCTTTGACGTCGCGATTTCCGCCAACGTGCGCTCAGACCTCGGCGTGGGGGGCAGAAACGTCGACGTTCTCCCATGACCTTCTTGCCAGGCGCGAACTTGACGTGCGTAAGCGGTGCGGTCGCCTTTATGCCGACGGACACGAAGAAACCAGGGACGTACACTCGCATAACGCGGCGGTTTCCACCAAGGACCGTCGGGACTGGCGGCGTCACTTCGCTCGCCGAGGTCGAGCACCGCGTGAACCCCATTCATCAACTGGGCCATCGAAAGGTCTACGCGTGGCTACACCGAGCCTTCAGAAGGGGAGGACATCGTACGATGTACGCGTGGCTTCCGGCGACCGTTCGAACGAGAGATTGTTTGATGAATGAAAGTGTGTCTCGTACGCTGCTCAAAGGGAAGGGCGGTGTGTCCGCTTTATTAGTTTCTAACTGAGGAGGAGTTCTTTCTTTTCATCAAAGCGTTTGTTCTCTCACGGAAACGATACTGCAAGAGAGAATTACGTGAACGACAGAAGGAAACGGCAAGTCTAATCCGAATATGCGATGGCGTATAGAAGATTCGATGTCACTATGTTCGAAGTTCACAAGCTCGCCTTACCTTTAGCCCGATGTATAGTACAAGAATCTTAAGAGGTTTGGAAAATCTGTTCCTTATAGGATATACTGTACAATTTACGTCTGTAAATGGTTCACAGACAGAATACACACCGCAATCCGACAGGCACAGAATGTACCAGTAGAAGAAGTACGATCTTGTGGTCGGAGCGTGGCAAGTTCCGAACATATTTTATCGGTAGGCAGCCAATAATACTGTGGCATTAGACGATAACAATGCAATCAGGAGATGATAAGCGCGAAAAAAAGAGCGACTATAGTAACATTAGTAATCAGCGTTACATAACGTTTTTATATAAAGAAGTTATGGGCATACAAGAATAGTTTAAAATACCCAAACAAGTTTTTTTTCTTTTTTTAAGATTACGGAGGTGGCGGGCCATGCATGGGAGTATAGACATCCTGTTATGTTTCGAATGAATACCCACATTAGGAACCAGTTCTACCTTTCGAATTTCGCTGGAAAAGCTAATGAATGGAACATGTGTTATTATTGTAATATGAGTAAGGAGGGGCCTAGCAAAGGAGAAAATAACACGGCGTCTATGTCGTCCCACATCGCGCTCCAATAGGCCGGAAAATTCTTTGCCCCCACGTTGCTCTTGAACGATGATTCAGTGAGTCGCCTCGCAGAAGAAGAGGTACCTGCGAGCTCGACTGACGCCAGAAAAGGCGCACGGAGTTGGCCCACACCTACGGGTCTCTGAGCGCGTTCGCTCAACGCCAGGCGTTTGACTGACTCCGCCGGTGTAATTGACGAAAGCCAGCAACCGTAACTGAAACTTTAGGGCACTTCGCAAGAACTAAAAGGTTTAATTAAACATATAAAATAGCGCAAAAAAGACAAGGACAAGAAGTATACAAGACAAGCGCCCAGGCTGTGACGACCTAGAATTACACACACGTAATCAACTTCAATTGGTCCTTGCTTGGAACGACCTTTACCATTTTCTTGCGAGGTTACTTTGGACCTCCGAGCGAGATGATTTTCCCGAAGGTGTTCATTTCGTGCGGGGTCAGTTATGCGTCTCGTGTCTTCAAGCTAGTAATTTAGTTTTCCCAAGCTACTTGAACTAAATTTTAGGCTGATCATTTATCCTTCAAGAGGCAAAGGCAAGGATGTCACTTGACGTAAACTTAGAGCGCCTGCGCCTTGCAGCACGAAACGTTGTGATGACACTCACCAAGCCTCGGACTGTGATTCTAGTAGATTGTCTCGCGTCTATTAGTGCGAACTCGCTTAGCGAACTTGTGTCTTTTCTATAAAATTCTGTAGGTTAAACGTAGGCAGCCAAGCTCTTAAAAAGACACTGCCACCCCTCGCTTTCCCCACGAAAACAAAATATTTTTTTTACTTTTTTGCTAGGCGATTTATTATGGTGTCAGAAGACTGCCCAATCAGTATTTTGCTACAGCGTCACGTATATTTTTAATAAAGTAAAACAAAAAAACGCATCTGCTCGAAACCGAAACTGAAACTGCATTGGGGAGGAATTGGCAGTATAGAGGAGAAGCAAGATGTCGGAACTCACGTGGCTGCGCAACTTTTTTTTTTTTGTCAATCAACGTATTTGCAGATTTTTGATAGCCAGAAAAAATGGGTATCATAATTTTGTCTATTTTTAGTATTGACTGTGTACCTTCGATGACCCACGACTTTGATTATCTTTGGTGGTTTTGTCTAAACCATAGAAAACGGCACGTGACGACGGAGAAACGAGTGAGGCTGACTCAAACCGGCCAGTTCTCGATCGGCTGTTTTCGGGCGGAAAGAAAACGAATTTCGAGCCGCCAATAGTGTTCTGGATAGTTGGGCTCTCATATGTCATGTACGAATAAAAACCTCGATGAGCATATAGATATCCTGTCAGTGTCCCTTTAAAATACACAAGGAACAGGTCCCTTCAAGAAGACACCTGAACGACCTGTGTCTACAGAAGACAGCTGTGAATGTAGTCTTGAAACAGCGCACGCCCTTCTGTTCTTTGAAAGAGACTTATAAGTGAACAGAGGCCACTTCAAACGGTAACACGCGACTCTGAGAAAAGAAAAGAAAAAAGAAAAGAAAGAGCGCCTAATACGGTACCTCCAACCTTGAGAGACTAATAAACCAGTCTTCAACGTCCTCTCCCTCAAACGCGCGCGGTAAGATCCTGGGTGAGTGTGCGAGCCAGCGAGCGAGCGCGGACGCTGGGAAAGGCCCGTTTCTCGCTTTCGTCACAATGAACGCCTTTTTCCTTATTTGTGTCTACTTTTATTTAGGTATATTTGCGTTTTTGTTGCGTGGCGTGCTCGCATTGCGGTGAGGTGCGCCGCGTCAGGGAAAGACAATGGCGAAAAGGTTTAGGTGACAACAACTTGGATGACAACGGATCGCGGTGTAATTATACGTGACGCTGACTTGAACCGGAATCCGATGAGAACGTTCTCAGAATAGTTTTGTGCGATGATGGCCTTCGAGGTTGGGAATCGGAAATCGGATTATAGGATAACGACCGACGCCTACGAATACATAGAGCCACATGTGGTCGTGGATTGACCTTTTAAGTCGCTCGAGATTAAGAGTGGTGTCCTTTGTCAACCACTTGGGAGTGAAGCGGTGCTTAGAAGCGAATGCTTGCTGCCGTCACCTTATTCGAGGTAGATGTTGCGACACGTTGTATTAGAAGGTGGCATTAATGGAATATAGTCTGTGGAGGTCTGGTGACTTGGTTGTACGTGTCATTGACATCCCTTGCGTATTTGTTACGACCTTCTTTTACGTGATGTAAGGTGAAGTGATGTAATCCTAATTATTCGGTATCAGTCCGTGTTGCTTTTGAGCGTCTCGAAGGGCTCGCAAATGAAAAGCTCCAAAATAAAAATAAAATGAAGAAAAATATAAGTAATCCTGGAAGCATTGTGTAGAGTAAACAACAGGGGTATATGCCATATAAACATCCTGAGAAGAGTTTTTACTAAAATAAAACGATAAAAAATAATCAAAGGTACGAACACCCCAAGTTCTGTTACGTCAGCTAGTTTGATTCATTCCTCGCAAAGATACCAAACGGTTCTTCACGGTACCCTATCTTGCAGGTCACATCATAACTATTAGATTATGACTGAAATATAAGAATTACTAGCTTAAAGGGACACTGAGAGGGTATTTATGATTGCCAAGATTTTTATTTGTACGTGACATATGAGAGCACAACTACCCTTAACACAATTTATGGCTCGAATTTCGTTTTCTTTCGGCCCGCAAACTGCCGATCGAGAACTGGCCGGTTTGTGTCGCACTCAATCTCTTCTCCATGGTCACGTGCCGTTCTCTATGGTTTAGACAAAACCACCAAAGATAATCAAAGTCGTGGGTCATCGAGGTCAAGCACTCAATATCAAAAATATAAAAAGATTATGATACCCATTTGTGTGGCTTCTTTAAAACTGCAAATACGTTGATTAGAAGAAAAAAAAGTTGCACAGCCACGTGATTTCCGGTAACTCTTTCCTCCTCCATACTTCTTCTTCCTCGCCAGTCCAGTTTCGGTTTCGGTTTCGAGCAGTTGCGATTGATTGGGTGTCCTTCTGACACCACTAAAACTCGCCTGGCAAGAAATTAAAAAATAAAAAACGTTGGGTGTTGTCAGTGTTTTTTGTTTAAACTATTGAGGATTTTACGATTCTGACTTCATAATGTTCTGCACACAAGCGCATAAAATATGGTAACATACGTTAAATGTTGTCCATTCTCCAAACGCTGCACTCCAAATGCTGCATTCAAATGCTGCACCCGGTCTGATTACGGCATTCACTTTTTATTTTACATCTGGTTTCTTCGGAAAATTACGCATTTACGCGTCTCCAATCCAGAACTAAGCATATCCTGCAGTTCTGGTCCGCATTATAATTTTTGTTTCTTATAGCAGAAACATATTGCCGACTTGATTGCTTGCTAACAGCAGGCCGATGACATCACAAAGCAGGCAAAAGCTTAGAAACATTAAACAAATCTGTCAAATCATCCTCTCATCCTTGCCTTACGAAACAATAGAACGGTTCAACGATATCAGGAGGTCAGGCCGATGCATGCTCGAGTTGAGGAACCTCAGAAGCAGGGGTGCAACAAACCCCACATAGCCGCCCCACTTATTATGACATAATTTAAAATGTTAGCTTCAGTTAAGATACATATACCTTCATCACAAATAAAGTGCATGGCATTGTCTACAGTATACAAAAAAAGTACAGTGACAACACGGAGATTAGGCATGAGCTCACCAGGGTTCTAACTGAGCGACTTAATAACATAAATCATGTAACGACTTGGTTTGCCCCGTGTTGCCAATTCTTCGTCATATTCAACGGGATGTTCAGGTACGTACTGCAATTAGTTCAGCCGGAGATCGTAGAGCCATAATGTGGCGAGACTGATACGGATTTTCGCCGGCATTGGCGTCACGACAGACGTATTCTCAAGACCGAGTATAATGACGGGGTCGGATGGAGGTAGCAGACATACGTATGCCTTACAACAAAGATATCAACATCCAACCACCCCAGGCTAAGTCCCAGCTCCATGCATAAACTACAGTAAACTCGCAGAGCTAGCCAGACCAATCAAGCCATTGACAAGACGCCACATCACAACAGCATCCTTGGCTTGAATGCGCATTCTCTTATCGGTTATCCTTGTAAAAGAGCGCGTGCGCTACAAGCTCTTACCAAGTACGTGAGTGAACGTTTTTTCGTGTGTGTTCGGAGCTGGGCACGGGCGTTTCAATGCAGCTAGCCGATTCAATCAAACGCGGGAAAGGTGTTATTATGAAACAGGACGTCATATGCGCGGGCGCTGGTCGTACCATAACCTGTGGTCCAGCTCGCGTTAACAGTCTAGCGTGTAGACTAGGCGAGGTTGTCCGTAGGTAGCGTGAAGCGCATAAAGTCTTGCACGCGGCGTGCCGTGAGTGTGATGATGAAGCTTTGCCGTGACTTCGTCGAGACAGGCCCGGCTTATCGGTACAGTGAAATCGGCGCGAGTGCTACCACTACACCTCGTGCACCCATCGCCTAACAGGATTTGGTCCACCGGGACAGAACGCTGGACGAAGCAAACAAAAGAAGGTGGGCAAAACGTGGCTCGAACAATGGTTTCTGGAAAGCAACCACGATAAGTTTCAATCGCAACACGCCACGGCACTGGGCGGACGGGCGAAAGGGCTAAACGGTCCATTAGCATACAAATTGCGATTCGTCGCGTTCGGTCTGCTTTTTTGTTTTGTTTTCTCACTGCCTTGCGGTCGGTTCGTGCTTCTGTTGCAGAGCACGCGCAGCGAACAACCGCCATCAGCATCCCAAAGCGTCCCGACTTTTTTTTATCTTCGCAGATTACTGAGAGTCCTCGCCCCGCCCTAGCAAGCAGCCAGGTGGACCGTATTACGTCTCCGAGGAAGTCCGAGAAGAACGTTCGAAAATAAAAATAAAAACGCGTTTTATATCTTATGTTTTTTGGACAGAGTCCACGCAAAACATCAAGGACGAGAGATTGCTTCGGGCGGCATTCAGGCCGTCTTATGTAAATCTCGTTCTAGCCCGCTGAAGGAAGAAGAAAAAGTCGGCGTCCAAACGTGACAGCTCCGCGCTCACGTAACACCTCGGCCTTCGGTAATCTCCCCGCTTCGAGCGCGTTCGCGGCAGCCTCAGGGCGGCAGCCACAGGAAGGACAAGTCCATTTTGGTGTCTGTTCCTTTTAATATCCTCTTCGAACTTATATACGGCAGCGCCTCGAGACCGGTGTAAATAAAAATAGAAACGCGAGAGAGCTTAAAGAGCCAGCCGTGAGTGAGTGTTGCGGCTGTGGGCGTCCTTGCAAGATCTCGTTTCCGTCGAAGCGCCGCAGTGTGTGGCCGGCGGCGTTCGCGTGCCGTGTTCTGCTCATGCAAGTTCGTTTCGTTCTGTCGACCCTCGCGAAGTTCCTTCACCTAACTGCCAAGCCGGCCGGAACCGCGCAAGCGCTAGAAGCTGCGAGCTTCACTGCCGAGCGCCGGTGTCCTTCGGCAAACACCTCGCAGACGGTCGCACGGGAGGAAAGGGGGGCATTTCTTTGACGACATGCAAGCGCGCAATCCTCGCTGCAGTCAGGCTACGCGATTCGTGTGAACAGCGGCGCGCATGTAAAAGCAATCAAAGGAAGCGGCCACGATGCAGTTTGATCTGCCACCGCTGAGGATGAACTCTCGATGCTCGCGTGTTTCGGTTAAGTCTAACGTAAGCTGCGTGCGGTTGGGCGTGTCGGCTTTTCTGCTCGGCATCAAGGCTGCCGGGGGAGCACGCAGTTGCGAATTGTAATTCTGAGATGGAAAATCAACCGCACAGCAAAAGGCGCACCCAGGGGCGCATTCATGTTTGCTCTAGCAGTAGTGATTATAATTATGAAGACCCTGCAGGGACTGATTGAGATTACGTTGATCGGACTAAGCCGGGCAGGGCTATCAGCAATTAACAGCCTCTGAAAGGCTCTCCGGAGTTGTTTATCATCTATCATCCTTTTCTTGAGTATGCATCGGCATACGACTCTAGGAGTCTTGAATTTTCCTATGCCAAATGGGACAATGACAATATCCGGTGTATTAACGTTTATTTTTGAGGGCTCCAACATTAGTCGCTCTGACCACTTGAGTGCACAAATAAATCTAGATGAACAATTAGGAGACTCTGAGCAGAAGCAAGCGCCAAAACCTAAACTTGTAAATCCTCGCCCATACAAAGACAATTACACATGAGCTACGACCTCTTACAGAAAAAAAAAAAAGAAGATCGCTGAATAAGTCAGCAGTTGCTTTAAGAACATCATTAAACAAATAATGCAAGCGTGGGGCAAAGGCAAGCGTTGACAAATAGTGAAAACGTAAAAATAACCGTGTAATGCCAAGCCAGTCGCGGAGAAACATGCGGCAATATGGGAGGGAACAAATATATGATTTATCGTTGAAGCATTAATGTTTGGCAGAAAGGGGATGTTACTTTAATCGATGATCGTTATAATTGTACAAAACATATCTCGTTCTTCATTTGAAATAAGGTGGTTACGCAACAATCTCATAACTTAGGTTGTTGCGAATGTAGATATCCAACCGAGGCAGCAAAAAGCCGTCCATCAATTTGATTACGCAGGAACGTGTCTTTCGAAATTTGATGGTATTCGAAGTTTTCGTTAGCCTTATATTTTTTTTATGATACAGTTCCGAGACTTGTGTGGGACGTTACAGTTGAAATATTTCACACTGCCTAATGGGATACCTTGCCCGCAGTGTCGAGGAAGCACGCTGAGCTTGCAACCGCCATATCTTTATTGCTGCTTATGCAGAGGTTTAAATAAGTGTGTCATCCCAGCCCAACCAATTCTAAAATTACTGCCGTCCTCGTGCGCTAGGGCATACGTCATCTCAGTCATTTCACCCCAGAGAGCGCATTCTGCACTCCAGACTCCACACTCTGACAATTAATCGCAACAGACAGCATTCATGCCCTCTGAATCCTGCAGCACGTTCTTTCAATAATCATTGTCTCCATAACTTAGCAATTTAGCAGTTCTCTTCGGTGTGCTGGAAACATTCCAGGCAGTATAGGGCGATTGAGACGTTCGCTCGCCAACAAAAAGACGAAGCGAAATTTTTTTCTTCTTTTTTTGATTAAAAATTAATGCGTCTAGCAACGCGAGTGGATTGTTAAATACGCTATACGAGACGTACCACACTCGTAGGATTCCAGGGGAGTTGGAATTGGCACTGCGCAAGCTAAAACACCTGGAGCGCCCGCAGTAAAAGAGTGCCTAGAATATCTCCGTCGCATGGCCTCACTGGCGCCACACGGCCAATCGCTAACAGTCTCGCGCAAAAATAAAAGAGCTACGTGGGGAGCGCACAGTATGTCATATCGAAAAGTGTGATGCCAGGTTACGTGGGAGACGATCGTTTTAGCGATAATAATGCAAATTATTATATATGTATATATCAGGCACGTAGCCAAAATTTTGTTTCGGGGGGGGGGGGGGGGAGGGGGGGGGCCGCCCATGACAAAATGTTGTATGAGGGGGAGGGGGGAGAGGAGGCCCCAGCAAAATGGAAGATTTCGGGGGGGGGGGGGGGGCCCGGGCCCCATGGGCCGCCCCCCTGGCTACGTGCCTGGTATATATATATATATATATATATATATATAACGTATGTGTGAACTAATGTGGGCTATTCCTTAGTTCTGCGAACGTCCCGATTGAATTCAAATCCAAATAAAATTTATGTTTCGAATAAATTGGGGAGTTCTGAGCGGACAACGAACGCAGTAGCATTAAATAATGCTACACCAATAGCATTTCTCTAAATGAAAAGGTAACATAATACTGATATTTTTTTTCACGTATCTTTTTAAGTGGTGTGAATCTTTATATTTGCGTAAATAACGAAGGGTTTAGGTTTCGCTGCTAAAATCAAAACATCAAAATGAATTTTTTTTTAATTTACTTTAGAAAGCAATATGATATTAATATTTTTATTCGAGTCGCTACTGTCCCAATCAGTGTAAGCAAGTACGAAGTTGGCATCGAAAGGAATTTCTTCAGATGTACTATAATTATCAAATCCCATCAGCAAAAGCAATGCTTTCTTTTTTCTTTTTTGTGGGTAAAAATGCTGAAGATGTCAGTTATTCTGTAAGAGAAACTCCACGTGGGTATGTCAGATTAACTTTGATTATATTTTTTTCCAAAACTGTCTCGGCTGTATATACTACGCAAATAATAAAAAATAGCTCTTCTAATGTAAAAGTATTTCGAAGGAAAGTTTACGCCCCTCTCTTTTTAGAAACAAGCTCCTTGCATTGGAACGGAATACTTCTTAAATTCACACATCTTTTTTTAATTTTAATTTATCTTTGAATGTTTTCTACAGCCAGTGAAAACTCAATAAATGCGGGGCGTGGAGCGTCCCGAATTTCTTATATTATCACTCAGCAGCCCACAAGATTGTGGCGAATGCCCATAGATTAACGTCGAAGAACATTTAACTTAATTCTAGTTTCACCTCCTTTTGTCCTCAATGTAAATTAGGTATGCTATAATCTCGAAAAAAATTAAGTTGATGAGGAAATACTGTAGCAACAAAAACTTGGAGTGAAAAAAAAATACTCAACTGAGACTTCCAGTGGATGAGACTCGTCGATCGTGCTCGAATATTGAGACATATATTTTAACAAAACTCCAGAAATCGAGGGGAAAAAAAGGAAATAAAACCTGTTCAATGTCGCGTGTTGAACTGTAATCGGACACGAGCACATGGTTTTGTAAAAACAAAATCTTAGACAATTACGTGTCTTGTCGCGTTTTGGCAAGCTCTCGCGGTTTCCTTGAACAGGTTTAATATTCACCCGTTCGCTGCTGTGTCCTAGAACTTTGTTCTTTCTGAGACCGGGAGACGAAGTCCGAAGGTCAGATTTAGAAATAAAAATAAAAATGAGGCAAAATTACTGTAAGCATGAGGCTCAATAAATCCTCCGAAAAAACCAAACAATTTTTTTCCAGCTATACAAAAATTTTATATTTTGGGAAAGTTAAGTCTACATATACCTTTCCTCTGTGTCGCTTTTAAGAACTGAAATCTAAATCCTATGGAGCCAAGGTGAATGAGTTTGCATACAAGATTAGTTAAATGTTAATCCGAAAGATTATTTTCACGACTTGTATATAAAGTCGTTACGTCACCGCCAACTCTCAAAATAATGAATGCGGTGAAATTCACGCTTGTTACCGGCGCATTCGAGAGCAAGACTGGAATAAATAAAAACAAATCAACCTCGGAAAATTCTAATCCGAGTGATGATTGAAAACCCGTAGAGAAAAATAAATCCGTTCATAAAACAGCGGATAAGATATCGATGCATATCCTAAGCGCCAGTCAATATTAGCAACACTGTCCCTCGACCGCCAGCCAACCCATTAGTGGGCAAATTTACCTCACACCATGGAATGACCTCTTTGCATACGGCATAAGTCTCTGGCAGGAAACCAGCGAAGGATCGTCCGATCGTATCTCCCAGGAGCGTATTTGAGACCGGTTTGGAAGAGGCGCTGACTCCGTCCCACGACAACTATCGCATCTCCCAAACTTTTTCACTCAAGCCCTCACGAAAAAGTCGACGGTCCAGAGTTCTTTTACCTGCGAGTCTATATACTGAATCACCGCTTTCGTCAGGGGCGGCACACGGTGTCGCCATGTACTCGCAGTTTGGTTTAACCCGCGAAATTTGTTGAGAGATATAGCCCAAAAGTATACAAACGCCTGTCTATGAAAATAGCCCGAACAGCCCGAAACATAAAACTTCATACGAGGTTTTTGAAACAATTCGTTGGAACACTGCTGATATAATACATGCCTTTACTAACGAATGCAAAGAGAAGACCAAGCATTAGTAGTTTCCAGTACGGCAGATACGATGCTTGAACAAACTGAAGTTTAATTTCCTGCTCTTTTGAATTTATCTGTCTCCTACCTGGTTCAAAAATACCCTGCTTTAAGGCCTAAGAAACAAGTGCTTTGAAATTGCCTGAATGTCGGGTGTGAAATAGCCTAAAAAATAGTCAAATAGCCAACCACCAGATTTTCCTGTCATCTACAAAAAATACGGGGCCGAATTGCGCTATTTAGAGTGGAAGCAGACAACCCTAGTGGTCACTCCTGAATCGCTTACGCCCTGTTTCAGATATAGATGCAGATGACAGTGATTCATCAAGAAACAAACTAGGCTCCCTAGCGCATGTAGTTCAACATTCTGTACAGACATCTCACAATATTGGAGACTGCATCTTACATACTGGGGTGCATTGCAGACAAACGTACACTGCCGGGAACAATTAACGCAAACAAACACTCACCGTTTTTTTTCTGTTGTTCGAATAGCAATAAAAGTGTGTCATTAGTGAAGCATCTGGGGCATTAACCTAAGCGGTTAAATGTAATACCCGCCAGCACTCTGTCTAAGTAAGATGTCAAAAAGTCTACGTCGTCTTCAGTGCCCCGTAGTGTAGTGATCCATCGCTGCACAACCACGAATGCTTTTTTTCATGTGAACTGACAACGTAGCTTAACAAGGATCGAGCACCTTTTCGTGAATATAAATCAGCACCTTTGCCGAAAACACCCAGAATATATGAACTGAAATGCAGTTACGTGCACTACAGGAATAAAGACTCCTCCCCATACGCCACATTTTAGAATCCTATAATAGCCCTGACTACCGACAGCCGGAACCACCAAGTCGCGACAGCTAGATCCGTCGAGATTACCCAAGATCGTCGCCTCAAGCTCCGGTATACAAAAACCCAGCTATATTTGTTTTGTTTTTTTCCCTTCTTCCTATTAGCAAAACTTGCGCTCGCCTTATGCAAACTTGCTCCCTCAAAGGCCAACAAACGCTCGCAGCGCGAGCCGACTTCTGTGAGCGCATACGCCCCTGAAACTACACGACCAACCGATTAGAATCGGCGGCGAGACGTCGACCGTTCTGCCCGACAACGTAAAGGTTCACCGAACACGGCCACCCCCAATCTCCCCATCTCATTCCTCGTGCGCACGCACGCACGCACGCCGTGATGCCGAACCAAAGTCAGCGCTAAAGAAATGCCGGAAGTCGATTGAGACCAATTAGAAGGAATCTTAGTTCAACGCCACCGAAGCTGTTTCTTGGGTGCGTAGGCCGCGAAGGTCCCTATGTGCGTCAACAACTTGTGGGAGGGTCGTGTGCGCTCTTTCTGATCCACATTTCTGATCTCGCTAATGAGCCATGCCTGTAATTGCCAAGGTTGGCTGCGCGCTCCGTGTGCCCAAACGTGCGTGTCCATACCTATCATACCTAGAGGAGAGTGTGTGTGTGTGTGCGCGGGGGGGGGAAGAGGAGGAGGCATACCAGAAAGGCTCCGTTTCCTACATTGGGTGTTGAGACGAAAAGTGAAGGGGAAATCCCACTTGGATACATATGTACTCCGAGGTCAGATGACTGGAAACGGTTTCTTTTGCGATTTCGGGTGCAACTCGGTGCTGCAGCGGCAGAGCGAGCTAGGATCGCTTTCATTATGATCGGTTATGAGATAATTTGCACGTCTGGAGGACAAGCTCTTTGGCGCCTCTGGGCCAGAAATGTGATTTCGATAGGTGTGGCAAATCGTATGCCCCGTGTGGAATTCGAGGTCCTTTGACCTCGCTTTGGAGACGGAACTAGTTTCGAAATATACGGTAGACGCAGGCAGGCTAATATGGGGTTTACTCGCGCAGTTGATCAACTTATTAGCTTGCAGTTATGCTTCTCGGAGTCATGTGTGACGTACGTTGCTTTCCAGATATACTCCGAATGTACCCAGGGCATTCGATTAATGACAATAGAGCTCGTTGTCTAGCCTAAAAATGTAACACACACATTTTTAAACCATTCTAAAGACAGACGTTCGGTGCATGGCTTCCACGAAACAAACAAACTTTATTATCTCATTTCGATTTCAGTAAGTTGAATATAAAGGGAGCGACAGCGACGCATCCTAATACGAACTTCAAAAAAATTTTAAATTAAAAACGGAAGTTATATCTTTATTATCTGGTTTCGATTACAGCACGCTATGAAGGCGAGCAAAGGCCACGTCACTACTCTTCATTAATCACTATCACTACCTAAATCTCTTTATGGTTTTGATTACACCTCTAGAATCCACGGGTATCTCCGAAAGTCCGTTCTCACCCGAATAGGCGATCTCGCTCATCACTTTATAATCTCATTTCCATCCGAGCAAGCTATGAAGGTGAACAGGAGCTGCAGCGATGCATACTCTTACGAACTAATATTGACAAACTCCTAACGGAAGCCAAATTTGTATAATCCGATATCGATCACAGTAAGCTATTTGAGGCCGAGCAAAGGCTACACCACTGATCTTAATTCATCACGCTTCCCACTTAAATCCTTTTTATATGGTTTTAATCGTACCACGAGATCACACGCGTATTCGAGAGTCGGCAATATCTCGCTTGGCTACAGAGGGATCATCTCATCCGTGGCGCTCTTTTCATCGCGAAATGGGAATCTCGATTTTCTGCGAACCTTGAGCGCTTCCGCGGGACGGCGGCATCAATCTTCGTTCGAAAAAGAAAACGACCGATAAAACGCCACGTCCCCTTCGATTACGCGTTATGTAAGCTCGCCCGCCCGAACAGGCAACGGGGGTAAGAGCCCGCCAAGGTGAATTACACAATACGGAGGTACCGTTGCAGCGTCAAGGCTGACTACCCACCGAAGAAGGGAACCACTCTCCTATTATTACACCTAAATTGCGGGGTGTTGAAAAAAAGAAAAAAAAGCGGAAGCCTGCGTTTTTTACGTTCTTCTTTTTTCGGTTCCGTGTTTGCCGCCGCAGCAGTGCAAACTATCCATCAAAGGTCGAGCGTTTTGCCTCCAAAGATCCCTCGTCTCAAGTCGGTACTTCTGGCTTCTCGAGATCTTCGACATTGCGGTAACCTTCCTCCCTATCTTTGGCTTCGGCTCGAATCCAATGTATGGGATAACCATCGCTTCCGAGTCGCCTGCCAAGGGAACGATGATGCGTAAGAGCTTTTTTTTTTTTTCTTTTCTTCTGGCGATGTTTTGGAGTCCATCCCGGGCTTCGCGAGTGAAGAGTTTGCGAAGGAGGCGAGCTCCGGGATCAAGTAAAAGTGTGACCTTGTCAACCGATGTCTCGTGGCGTCGCCAAAAAAAAAAAAAAAGAATAAGATGCTTTTGGATGTCGTTGGTGTATATAATTTGCGTGTGGTGACTGCGTCGCCACTTTGATGCAACGAGAAAGGGGTGGGTAGGCGCGCGTTAGAGCCGGGGTGTGGCCTCGCGAAACGAAACAAGGTCCATCTAAGGTAGTTGAAAATATTGCGGGTTACCTCATCCGCCTCGGATAATGACGCGTATCTATCAAAAGAGCATTCAAATGGACGCGGGTGACATGCACCGTACACTCGACATCATTGGACGTCCGGGTCGTATGAGCGAAGTGAGGCAGCGTGGTGACACTATACTCTGTTTCACCTTATGATGTACCGCAGGAAAGGCTACAAGCGCGCGCTCCTTGCTCTAGGGCGCATCTCGACGGCACGAGCTCTCGTGCGTTAAGAGCAGCTCCTAACGCTGTGAGCTCGCGCTTCTAGCCTTCTCTGCGGTACAACATAAGGTGAAACGGAGTATAGTGCTGGTCGCTGTTTGGTAGATGTTTATCTGCATGCAAGCTGCCAGACTCCCTGGTCTAAGCGCCACCGCTTCACCAGAGATGTTTAGTTTGTCCTCAGTGTCTCCTACTAAACCTTCCTACGCGTTAAAAAAGAAAAAAGGAATCACCTAGAAGTGTTTTAATTGCAACCGACGTTTCGCTTCTTCAATGCTAACTCTGAGGAAGCTAAGTCTCTTTGCGAAAGAGCGACTACCACTGTAGGGATTATGTCCTTTGATTTCATTTTATTCTATTATCTTCGACCACCTTTTTGTGCTTGTTCTAACTAAGGTGTTTGAATGTGCGCTTTGCTTATGAGTGATAATACCTTAACATTTTGTGCTCAACGCTTGTTGTATTTTTCTTCATGATCGCGTGAAAGTGCGTCTCACACGGCTCCAGCTTTGGGCGTTGACTGTGCTACGGCTGCATTTTGTTACCGATTACTTATTTGTATTTTCCCTGTGAGCACGTGCTGTCGGCTATCGGGCGCTACGAAGAAAGTAATCACCCTAAACAGATGGAGATTAAGGCACCCTAGTTCTAACCATACGTTATCGGTCAGGTTGAAAAAAAAAGTTAAATAACTACCATATGGTGTAGGAGCTACCTAGCCTAGTAATACCTGAACTTGGTATTTCCCCGATGCAAGCTAATTACGGTTGCTGCATTCAGTTTTGTGAAATCTGTACATTCAGCGCATGGACGGGCTACTGCAATCTTCCAGTAATTTAATGCGAGAAAAACCTGGCTTCCTGGTTAGGCTATAACTAACAGAACCAAACAATAAAAAATACAAGATAACTGATCGGATAATTGGGAAACTGCGTTCCAACACAGAAATCCCCCTTGGAGCGCCAACAGGTTTCACGCCGCGCGTAGCTGCAGCGCAGAGCCAAAGAGGGGCTTAAAATTCTTCGCCGGCACAACCCCCGTCGACGCCACCGACGGCGACGAGCCGCCAAAGCCCAAGTGAACGTCACGCATTGTTGTCAGACTTTTTCCTTTTAATTCTTTCCTCGGAGGAGCGAGAGAGGCGGCCGTCTCCTCCGCGGGAGAGCGGGCTGACGACGCCCAGAGAGAGAACAACGCACCGGTTCGAAAAAGCGGGTGAAGGCAGCGGCTCAGGTGCCCGTGACCGTTAAAAGCCCCGCTCCCCCGTCCTCGCGTCTCGAAGCGCGGAGAGGAGAGAAAAAAAACAACAAAAAACAGTCAGTGGCAGCAACGGTGTCTCGCCGCTATCCACCTTGACTGGCGAACGTCAAGGTTGGGAGCCTTTCTAGTCGGCCCGGAAGAAGAAGCACGGCTCGGATAAGAATGAGGAACGCAGCAGCAGTGTCGTCGGTCGTCTTCGCTTCCACAACTGGCCACCGCCTTCAACCAGCTCGACCTTTCATAGAAACGGCGCCTTCCGACTTCCCCATTTTGAAATGTTTGAAGGAAAAAACAGTTTTACGGAGCGGTAGAGACCCACAGGGGGCGCCCTTTTGGGTTAGACGTATTGTTATCGCTCAAAACTTTTTGAAGCCGAATGCCAAAAAAAGACGGGGAGCTGAGTTAAAGGAATGTGGGAAGATGGAAAGCCTTTCTGTTTATTTATTTCAATGCCACCTCTAAGCTACGCTTCATAAACTGGTCTGGCCCCCGTGGATGCAAAAGAAACATGTTTTGTTTGGGTGCCAGCTTGGCAACCATGGGCACGCCTTGGCAAGGCTAGGCTAGCAGACGATCTACAATCGCTAGCAGCAAGATGGCGGCGCCCAGAGGCCGCACTTGCAAACGTATGGATGTTTGCGAGTACGGCCTTTGTGCGCCGCCATCTGCATTGAGGAGCGTGTAGAACGTCTGGTAGTGTAGCCTTGCTAAGGTGTGCCCATCGTTGCCAGACTGGTGTCCCAACAAAGCGTTTTCCACCCACGGTGGCCATCCTACGTTTTGAAGCGTGGCTGCTAGCAGACATCAATGCATTCGAAGCATTGTTCAGTTACAATGATATTGTACAGTCTGGGAAGTAATTGCCCTTTTAGCACAAAGAGAGAAAGAAAGACGATAAGGAAACGTTAGAGTGGACAGTTGGGCGAGTTGGTAGGTATTGACCATAGTTACAGTTGCGCGCACAACGACAGGGACAGAGAAGAGAAACACGTTGACGACAGACAAGCGTCGTCTACGTGTTTCTCTTCTCTGTCCCTGTCCTTGTGTGCGCAACTGTAACTATGTTCAAACGTTAGAGTGGAATTGAAAGCTTGAAACTTCAGACTACACGAAACACAATGACAGCCAATCATAGCGAATTACGTAAGGGTTCCAGTGAATTGCAAAACTCAAAATACAATTATATAAAAAATGCGACGTGTCAAAAAAAAAGAAAAAAAAAACTTGCTTATTGTATATATATATATATTTTTCCTTTTTTTTTAAGATTTATTTATAGTGCGCGTTTTGTCATTGGCTGGGACCTTTCTATTGTTCGCCGTAATTGGCTGCCTCTGTGTTCTGCAAGGAAGGGAAATTTCAGGTGTCCTTTAAAGGGTGTAGATTGTTTCCTGGTAAAAAGAAAATCGCTCTGAGTAGAGAGCGCATCAGGAGCCACCCGAAAGCTGGGTTCCTTTCGTGACGGCGACAAAGTGAGAATCGTGAATGGACGCCAATTCAATCCTCCTCTTATTTCGCCGGGAAAGAAAGCAGTGTACACCACGGAAAGTTAAACCAAAGTGGTGATATCCCTTTATTTTTTTTTCTCGTTTTTCATTTGGATCATTTCGTGTGGATTCCAGTCTAGCTTACGTGCGCGGAGGAATCCCCTCGCTTCGTCTTCTTCTTTTTTTTTCTTTTCTAATCTCTCGTATTACTAGCCAACTCTTACGTAACCGTTATCCCCGAAGATAGAAAAAAAAAGGGAAAGCCTATCAAAAAGAAGCACGGTTCAACGGCGCGTGCCTTGACCGCCAAGGCCGCCGAATCCTGGACCTCCCGTCCCATTCAACAAAACAGACATCGAAGACGATGCGATAGAACAAAGACACCGCAGTACCTCCTCGCTAAAAACGCACGACGCGAAAAAAAAAAAAAGAAGGAACATTTGTTCTGTTTCTGACTGAGGACGTAATCACGTTGCGTGTATACTCTACTCCACCTGACTGTACGGACCATCCAAGCCAATCCAAAGACATCCACGTGTCACGTGACCTTTGAGAATAGCGCTGCAAGCGGCGCTGGGCTCGAATGTTCTCGCGGACGCAGTGTGAAGCGAACCCGTCTCGTTACGAATGCAGAGTGGCGTGTTCCAGTCGGTCGCCGAGTTTCGGTGTAGCGTCCAAGAGGAGTCTATACGGGAGGCATGCCACCAACCTAGTGCCGCCGCGCATAGAGCAGAGCGAGATTGGCATCGACGGTCTCTCGGTTCGAAACGGAGTCGTTCACGGACGTCTGCTTCGGAGGAAAGATGGTTGGCTCAAGACGATCGTTGCGAGAGCGTCCAGTTTATCCGGCTCCTCGGTGACTCGCAGCACCTAGTCTGCATTACCTCTTTTTTTTTCTCTCACTTTATTTCGTCCTTCAGTGCGACTTTTGACATTGTCAGACATCGATTAAAACGTATATAAAAAAAATTTCAATTTTTTTTTTGTAACGCATTGAAATATTGAAACTGGTAAAGGGTTACGGATCGTCATCAAGTTCATTCACACAAAAAATCCCTAAAATATTTTTTTCTTTTTTTACGTTGTGGCATTATATTACAGCGATCTGCCCGGGGACCTCAGTGATTCGTATGTCACGTGCCAAACTTGTCCTTGAATCGGTTGCCACGTTTGGTAAAATAGATCGAAAGCCAAAGTAGCACGCAATCACAGCTCAAGCGCATCCTATAGTCAAAACGCTAGAGTGTGAATGGGTCTGTATTCGGGGCACGAGGTCGACAAGCTAACCGGTGCTTACTCTTGCGAGTCGCTTAAGAGTCTGGATCAGTAGAGAACAGAAGGAAAAGGACGAGAAGAAGAAACCCGATGTTCCGATGAGGTATTCCCATATCCGTCACGCGGGGGTGGCGAAAGTCTCTCCATCGTGAATATCAAAAGATGAATTGTCTGATTTTCCACGCCGATTTATCTTCTTGGAAGTGCAAGCAGGTTGCCATGTTTCGAATAAATTGATAGCGCTTCCTTCGGAAGACAAGCTCCACGCGCCTCGTATTTACTTCTTGTATAACACGAGTGATTCATAACGCGGTGGTAGGTATAAGGCACGGAGAAAAATGAAGAGATCAGCAGTGCGGTCTTTCTACGCGCACGTTCGCAGGTTGCGCGGCGTCGTGAGTAGGGTATAGGGTTCGCATCCTGTTGGATTTTTAGCATTCTTTCTTGGAGACGCGGTAACGTTGAAGCAGCGGTATAAGGGGGCACCGCTGATCTTGCCGATAAGGCGCTGCCGTATTAACACTTTGTAATTCCTATTGGATGGCGCTCGAGTGCCACGCATTCCAAAGCAGTCGACGATAGGAGGTTGCTCTGTGGAAAATAACTTACAAATGGTGCGAAAATGTTTTAAGACCCTGAAAATGGCAGTTGGTGGAGTTACGCTCCGAGGATAAATATCCTCCGCTACGGAAACGAGTTCAGAAAAAAAGAAAAAAAGAATTGACAATGAGACAGATTAAGGAACTTAAAAGCTTCTTCGAATTGATCAGGCGCTATTTATGATTATTTCTGCGTTTTCTAGATCACAAGGTTAGCACTACCCCATAAACATTTTCATGGTTATATTTGATTTCTTTAAATAATAAAAAATTCTAGTGTGAAAATAAAATTGAAAAAAATAAACTAGAAGAGAATCCGAGAAGTCTATACTATAAAGGCTATCCTATAAATCAATGGTAAAGAGAATTCTTTATAAATTTCACCGACCTAAAAAACTTCTAAGTCTGGTTTTTAACCGATATCATATTCTTCCTGCTATGGAAATGTCTGGGGAAGAGTCAAAGATAACACACATAAAAAAATAAAGGCAAAAGAGAAAAGATGACAACATAACTGAGTGTAACCGAATTCTTCAAGCTTAGAAGAGCAAATGAACACATAATGAAAAAACCAAAACAAAAACTTAAGATAAAAAACAAGGAGTACTTACACCTGAGATACATCTTGGCAGGAGTCGATTTGGTTTCACTAGAAGACCCTGCGGCCTAAGTTCGCGGAGGCACGTCGTGGACCTCCGAACAAACTAGCTGCTGTGGTTCCGCAGTTCACTGCCACCGCCTCCGAAATCGCCGAAGAATGGCACAGAGGAGAGAAGAGAAGATGACGACGGGAGGAGCTTGATCCTGGAAACAGGCGGAATACGATGCGGATTCTCCTTTTCTCCGAGTCGCTGGACGTGGTCAAGACTTTGTTGAAGTCGGCGGGCCGCTGCACTCACTGTCCTGTCCACACGGGTACCAGGCCGAACTCATGGGCAGAAGGAACTGTCCACCTCTGCTCTCGGAGTCGGACTGCTGTGTTCGCAGGGGCGGCTCTGCTTGTTGTTGTAAGGGCGCCTCGGCTGAAAGGGGTCTTCCCAGCCGGAAAGACTGGAGGGCCGGAAGGGAAGGGTGCGAGGGAGAGGGCACCCTTGGTGTAGCCGGATAGCTACCTGGACGTCGACGACGACGACGTCTTTGTCGGGGAGGGCACCTCTCGCCCTCTCCTCTCCGCTAACCTCCCCTTCTCCTCCTCCTCTCCGGTGGGCCGTTATCCCGTCCTGATCCGGGGGGAGGGGGAGGAAGGGGCAACGGGGAGAGACAAGGCGCGTCGGCTTTTTCAGGGTTAAGGTTAGCGGCGTAAGAAAAAGAGCACAGGGGAGCGGAGAGAGTTGTAGTAGCGGGCTGCTGGCGGGAGGAGAGAGAGGCGTAATGCGCGCTGAAGGAAGGAGAGAAAGTAGTGGGCGAAAGGGAAATGGCAACCTGTGACGGCGACGACTTTGAAACGGGGTGTGTGTGTGTGTGATCCGGCGTCTGCTACCCAGCTTTCCGAAAAGGGAACAGAATATGTTCTTCCACATCCGAGGAAGAAAAAGAAAAGGATATGTATTTGTGGAGAGGTGTGCGGTTGGGCAAGAAGAGCAATAAAACGCTGCTCCAAAGAGTTGTCGAAAAAAAAAAACGTGCGAGGTCAGGATACTACCAGTCTTGGTCAGTAGATAGTGAATAGTAACGTGTTACTATTAACTTTTTTGTAACTTTACCAGTAACTTTTTCGGAAACTTGTAACCGCAACACTTTACTTTTTGGTAACCGTAACGGTAACCCTATCCCCGAAAAGTTGTCAAAACGAACGAGATCGTGGTATCCCCAGCGGAAGTCGTAAGTTGACTATGTCCAGATACTGGCCATCTTACTGGGCTGTCTTGTGATTTGCATGAAATTGTTTTTTGATTTACGTAACCGCGAATACTTCATTCTGGCGTCGTCGTGTCAAACGGCCATTACGTGTGCGATGTGGCACGGGATAAGCATATGCAAGGAACAAAAGTAACGCGCCCAGAAAGTAGGTACAATATCTGTCCCCACGTGTTTAAAAAAGTAAATGAGTGTAATTATGTCCGACGATCTGCGGTATGGTCCGCCAGTATTAGAAGCAACTATACTAGGATGATGAAATATTGAGAAGTTTACATAGTGAACATTTCTTCTCTCTTGTATAAGCGAGCCAATTAGCACTCATTATGAGGTGCAGAACTAAATAGCTACGTTCAACCTTACAACCCCACGGAGGCTTCGAATACGAGCTGGTTTTTTTTTTCTAAAATTGCCCCTTACTGAACTGTCAAATTGAGGACAACGTAACTAACGCTGATAAGAAAAATTATTGGTTACGACTGTTAATACTGACCTTTAGCACCTCCCCCCCCCCCCCCAAAGCTTTTGAATATCCATAGCTTTATGTCTGCCCTATATCGATTAGATATATCGACATGGATCTTAGAAATTCCGTTTTCATCCATATTATTTGTCTAAAAGATTAATAAACAGTCAAAACAAGTTAGTCCACAAACAGGATTACCGAAAACATGTCTTACAAAATGATCTAAAACTCTATTCATGTGCCTCTTTGGAGGAACTTTCACGAGACTCCCGCAATTGTCCGACTTACATAAGGACATGATCCGAAAGTTATACTGATTTCTGAACCCGAGTGCCTATAAAATGTTCTTTTCGATTACCCGAGTTTCGAAAGAATGCTCGTTACTGACTTAAAGAGGAGTTCAACCTGACGCGTATGTAAAAAATAATAGTTACCGGTTTAACACACCAAGGTCGTATACGCGATCGACGGTTCCTCAAAATAGCCGGGACACGTGCCGTACCGGAAAAGGCGTCGGGGAAGTTCCCGGCTCGGGGTGCCCCATGACACCACCCAGCTGAGCGTGACCACAAATAAGCAAAGACGCACTGGTCTAAATAGGCACGTGGCGACCAGTGTGTATACAGTCCCCCACAATATAAAAGAAAAACCCGCTCGCAAAGGCAGTTTAGGTGACGGTGCTGAGCACGCTTTGACCAGAGACACTCTATTTTGAGGGAAAGAACGGAATCAATTAGGCTTCGTTTATTTCTTCACCCCAAGCAATGAGACAGTGTCAAAAGCGAATTCAGCACACACCCTAAACAAATCTGAGACATTATTTTGCCGTCGCCCTTCTCTTTTTTTTTTCTTTTTGTTTTTACCATTATAGGGTTTACAACTATGGCATCTACGTTGTTCTCGAGGGCTATTCGGGCCTAATTATTTTCACACAAATGAATCAATGAACAGAGTGCATTGAAACGTTTCAGAAAGGTACCTTTATAGTACTGCATTTATCGTACCCATATTTCATTAATGTCAGTAACAGTAGAAAAAAAATTAAGCCTTAAAAAGACACTGACATCCCCCAAACTTTTTTTTTTTTTTTGCCGGGCGATTTGTTATGGTTTTAGAAGACCATCCAATTAATATTTTGCTACAGCGTCACGTATATTTTCAATAAAGTAAAAAAACGAAACTGCTCGAAATCGAAACCAGAAACTGGACTGGGGAGGAAGAAGAAATATAGAGGAGGAGAGAGGTGGCGGAAGTCACGTGGCCGAGAAACTTTTGTTCCCCCAAACAACGCATTTACAGCCTTGGTGAAGCCACAAAAAATGAGTCTCATATTTCTTTTCTCTTTTTAATATTGTGTGCGTGCAATCAACGACCCACGACTTTGATTAAATTTGGTGGTTGTGTCTAAACCTTAGAAAACGGCCCGTGACCACGGAAAAGAGAGCGAGCGAGACTCAAACCGGCCGGTTCTCGATCAGCGGCTTTCGGGCGGAAAGAAACCGAATTTTGAGCCGCAAATTGTTTTCCGGGTAGTTGGGTACTCATTTGTAATGTAGAAATAAAAACCTTGGCGAGCATAAATACCCTGTCAGTGTCCCTTTAACAACTTTTTTTTCTTTTTTCTTGGCAGAAGTTCGAATCTAATAAACCTCCTTCCGGGTACGTATTCATCTAAAAAAAGGACACTTTTTTGCTTTATTTTGGGCCGTTTGTGAGTAACAACGTCAACCAGAAGTATTTTTGCCACTTTTTGTTTTAAAAATGTTTTTGTTTAGTTTTTTTGCTAATAACTTACATCAAAAACATTGAGGGCGATAAATTCACCGGCTAAAGATACCTTTGTGGAAAGTTTCAATGCGCACCGTTTACTAACTTATTTATACGAATTCTTTTTCTCTTTCTTTACGCCTGAATAGTGCTCGAAAACACCCTTTATACTTTCCCGCAGAGCACACGAGAGACGCTGCATTCTAACGAGAAAGCTCGATTAATGACAAGGCCGATATGTTTGGACCTAAGAAAACCAGTCTGAGCCGTGGCAGCTGGCCATAGTTACACGTCATGTTTGATGTCAAATCGCAGACTGTGTGTGTGTGTGTGTGTGTGTGTGTGTGTGTGTGTGTATGTGTGTGTGTGTGTGCGCGCGTGTGTGTGTGTGTGTGTGTGTGTGTGTGTGTGTGTGTGTGTGTGTGTGTGTGTGTGTCGTGTGTGTGTGCGTGTGTGTGTGCGCGCGTGTGTGTGTGTGTGTGTGTGTGTGTGTGTGTGTGTGTGTGTGTGTGTGTGTGTGTGTGTGTGTGTGTGTGTGCGCGCGTGCGTGTGCGTGTGCGTGTGTGTGTGTGTGTGTGTGTGTGTGTGTGTATTCACAAATAGTCAACCATGTCATTCAACGACCTGCCTCCGTGGATTGCGGCGATTGGCGTACGTGTACGTGTAAAACGAATCTTGGGAGCGCATCTTGCTAACGAGCAACAAAATTATCATTGAGACCAGGGCGTAGTGCAGATGACCGTAATAATTGCGCCTGTGATAATGTTAATGACGCTTGTTTATTACACTCCGCGCATGACCCCCCCCCCCCCCCACCACCAAAAAAAGAGAAACTTGGATGTTGACCGCGTCATCAAATTGGAGGTGCGAAATCGCAAACATATTCAAAAGCCGCATTCTCTACCGCGGCGTAAAGAAAACCGACCTGAACGTATATATATGGTTACTGAGAGCTCAAGAAAAGCTGAGCGTGGGGAATCACGAGCTTCTTATTAGCGCCTCGCAGCCAATGACAGGACGGTGCGGCGTTAGCAGATAAGAATACGGACGGACAAATCGGGTACGTATAGCAAGAAGCGTATAAAAATGTTGGGCATCCACAGAAATCTATAAGCGCTTTCTGTTCAAAGTAGCTGTCTGATTCAGTGTGTCAATTAAATCTCTTAAAATATTGCATTAATTTTATTTAGTTTTCATCAGAAATAACATCAAGAACATCGCCATTGAAAAAGGAAAGGAATTGTGTGAAGGGGGGGGGGTTCACCGTTCGACTGCTTTGAAATCGTGTATTTGGCGTTAACCTCAAGGTGAACCTTTTATCGCAACCACTAGCGAACATTCTAGAGGGTGTACGAGCACGTTGTAAACAGCAAGACTAGAACACCGTCTGACGTCATCGCGTACCACCAATGTCACGCCGGGACGCGGTGAAAAAAAAATATCGACAATTCTAATAGAGTTGCCAACGAGACGCAACACGTTGGCTAGTGAGCGGATCGCATACTCTTCTATCACTCACGAGGTTCGGCGTAATTGACCATTAGGAAGCCGTTACCAAAGCATCGACCGTGCCAGAGATGCAATCTCGACCTGAACGGTCCTGGCAGAATTAAGTTTGCGCCAGCTCTCATATTTGCTCTTTCTCGTGTAATTCTTCTTGGCACGTCGATGCTCTCGCGTTCCGCTCTGAGCGGATAACGCGGCGGTGAAGATCGCCACTTTCTTCCCATGAACGTTGTTTTTCTTCTGCGCTCTCGCGCTATCGAGGCTATGCAGTCATTGACGGGTTTAGACAGGCGACTGTTGAAGTGAGTAGCATCTACGGAGGTCGGCCTTGACCTCCCTTTGGCAACACGTGAGCTACGGCTGAATTGTTGCAGCAAGCGCGTGTATAGAACCAGTCGCAAAAACATCCAGTGTCCTCCTACCATCTCGACGAAGACCCAATGGTTCTCGCCGCTAGGGTTTTTAACTGATATTCACCTGCATCTGTAGTATGCAGAACATTGAGAACCATTTGCACGATTGAAATCTTCGAATAAAATAAATGCCTATCACGAAACCAAACTCTATATCGTCAACAAGTTTGTGTCTTCTGGAAGAAGTACCACGAATGATACATATATAAGGAGGACAAAAAATGATATAAGAACAAATCCAATTGCGCCCTTCTTTAGTATCCTTTAATGAGACAATTAAATATATACATATGTTCCCATAGGTGAAGCTATAGACAGGGCCAAAGCAACAATATATTCACTGACTGCTAAAAAAAACACTTGGGGTACGGCTTATTGAGTTCCTGCGTCTTGCTTTTGTGATAGGTTTTGAAGCTTTCTTATCAGATAATCTTGCAATCTCATTGGCTCCAAAGAGATCATAAATCGTCCAGGACTCACGACGCTCTGCATTGGAATTTGTACGTCGGTGACTAGATACATGCACTGTCAGATTTGAACGGTACTTCCTTCGAAGATAATCGAATTACATCTGATCGATTATTTTTAGATTTATTTGTAATCCTTCCATAACTATGAGGAAGTAATCGCAAGCTTTATCTGAATACTTTTAGAAGTACTAAAATTACTAGTAACCATCGCTATTATCCCTCCCCCTTCATAATGGCGCCCTTTTCTTGTGCAAATTTCCTACCAATCCGAATTCTCAAACCAAGTCATTGACAGGTAGATGGATGGATTACCGAAATTGGTGGATGAAGAGCATAGGTAGTTCATAGTTCGGTGATGCTAACACAATAATGGACGGTATACGAAAAACACCATTTTCAAACCGGCAGAAAAGTATATGTCGCTTTGAAAATCTGAAGTAACCCGAAAAGTACCGCTTACTTTTTCGAAGTAACGGCTAATTCTGCTTCTCAAGTAATCAATTCGTCTAATTGAATACTTTTATCCCAGAGTAATTGCCATTGTAATCGATTACATTTTTCGAGTAACGTTTACACGGCTGACCATACTCATCAGTAAACTAAAAAATATACTTTGCGAAGTGTTTCATAAAAGTGTAAAATAATGAGTAGTAAGTATAGTGTATTACATTTTATCGCGGTACATATGCCCCCCGAGTAGGTCTTTCTATAACATGGGAACCGTAACAATGCAAGGATAGAATATATCGTCGCTTAAAGATCCAGATTTACCTTTGTTGGAAAACGGTCGGTGGTGCGAAATAAGACATCGGTAGGCGCTTCCTTCTCCGGAACGACAGCGCACCCCGCAGATGCCGCAATACACGTGTCTCGGCGGCAGAGCTTGGGAAAGCAAAGCGTCCGCGGAGGAAGCGACAATCTGAAAGCGCCGGGAACGGAACCCAATAAAGCCGTCTAGGAAAACGATAACGCTCTGTTGTACTTTAAACAAAGAAATAATAAAAAAAAACTACAAATAATTTTTTAGATTCTTCAAACAGGACGGATTCCGCGTAATCGAAAGTTAGAAACGTTGGCATCATCGCAAATATATATATATATATATACATAGAAAGAAGTGCGTCAATATATATCTTTGTTACTCTAAGAAATCGAATGTGTCTACTTTTTCCGCGAAGCGCATGGAAGAGCCGATTGCTGTAATCTACGATGGGAGCTCGATGAATGACGAGGCAGGAGATATACAGGAAGTGTCCCAAAAAAAAGAACAGTTCTTTTTTTTTTTTTTGGGGGGGGCCCGGATAAATAAATTATGCTATTGCATGAAGGCTCAAACTTCGTAAATATGTGAAGCTAGCGGTTCGAATAGAACGCTTAAGCTTGAGAAGATGACGTTGTTGCCTGGAGTTAAGAGATAATTGAGAAAAACGAAATTTCTTCATAAGTCGACGTCCCCCTTCACAAAATATCGCCGAAACAATAAATTCTATTGTGAAAGCTTGTGGGATTTATTACCAGTGGAAAACGCTTGTCAGAAAGAAAGAGAACATTGTTTTCTGTCTTGCATGATAAGTTTGTTTCACTGAAATATATACTATAGAGGCGCTTAAAACGTCTTTGCTTTTTTACTCAACTTTTAGAAAAGTAGGCTTAGGTTAACGACGGCTCATAAAGTAACTTCGTATTTCTCAATTATCTCTTCATCCAAGCAACCTCATATGTTCTCCAACTTTCCCATTCTATCCTAACCGCTTGCGTCAGATTCTCACGGAGTTAGAGCATTCTGCGATGCAGATAGTTTATTTATACAGGCCCCAAAACCACGGTTCTCTTTTCTCTGGAACTTCCTGTATTTAAACCTAAAAGAGAGCGCTGCGACATTGAGCCTGTACTTACATCAGGCTCAGTGTCACAGCTCAGACTGTTTTCGGAGGTCTAAATATATTTCCAGTCCCGTCTTCCGCCGAGCTCTCGCATATAGATTGCGGCGATCGGTACTCCCAAAGCCTTTGCGAGAGAGTGGAGGAAGCACATTTTTTAGAGTGTCCTGATAGTGAAATGTGGTAGTAAGACTTACTTATGCTGAGGATAGCGTATCACCGAATGCTGTAAACAGAGCGCATCGCATCTTGCTTTTAATTACAATATACAACCGACAAGTGAAACGTGCGTAGTGGTGGTGCTGCACGAATCTCGCTATCGAGTCCCCTGTTTGCTTTGGCGTGTGCTTGCCTTACTTATAACAATATTATGTTTCATCATTGCCGAAACTTAAACTATCGAAACTGAGAGTGTAAGAATGCGTTTAGGTTAAGGTGCACTTTTTTTTTCTCGTGAAGTTTTAGGGGAACAGCCATCGCTAAGTAAGTAGTTTCTTGAACAGTGTCGCTTAGCTTTCAGAGCGGTTAAGCGCCGAAATTTGATCATAGGTCGACGAGTTTGGCCAACTATGTTGCAATTTTGTAGTAATACGCAATGATAAATATCAGTTGTAATGGTTATAAAAATGTGTCACTATCAAAAAACATGTCGAATCGTGCCCACGGTTTTCTGCTTCCATATCAGCTAAAGCGCACGAGGTGTCAGGAGTAATTTAGGGGTTGTAGAAATGCTAAGATATATATATATATATATATATATATATATATATGTACATATATATATATATATATATATATATATATATATATATATATAGATAGATATGCAGCTTACATGTGACTCTTCAAATGTAATCTATCTGATAACAGTGCGAGGTGTGCAAAAAACAATATATAGGACAGACCGAGACAGCGTTTAGGCTAACGCTTTAACAATCACAGATCACACGCAAAATACCTGCCGGGCCTGCCAATTTCAAAACATCTCACCCTCAAGAACCACACATTCGACAAATTATCTGTTACACTTTTAGAGTCTGGATTCAAATCAGTATTCGGGAACGCGAACAACGCGAGTCATATCTCATATACCGATTTTACACAATAGTATGGTAGGAATAGATAGACAGCCTACAGGAACACTTGCATCGATTGAGGCGCTCATCGAACAAAGAGTATGACAACAGACCATACAATGACAAACCATTTGGACTCCAGAAATGTGTGGTACCGAGTTTGGAGCTAGAACTGGAGTGCGCGTTCGTTCCCTTGTTGTGTTGTTGAAGTTAATTCCCGTACATCCTGTATTTCCTACCACTTTTGGATGTGTCATCTATGTATTCGGCGACCTCCATGTGCGGCTTCCCCCGCCTTAGATCTCGTCCCATTATTTGTGTCCTCTGTGCCCAGTCTTTTTTTTGTTTTTTTTTTGTTTTGCGAAGTGTGCTATTTGGTTAATCACCTACTCTCGTCCTCGACCTTTTTTTTTTTTTTCTTTTTTTTTTACTTAGAGTCTGCATCTTTCCTTTGTGTGAGATCTTGGGTGGTGTACCCTTATCTGTTCTCCCTACGCACTTTATTTGTATGCGAACTCTCTCCCTCTAAACACTGTATAAATAGGACCACATTTTTCTTGTAACCCTATTCCTGACGAAGACCTGTCTCAGGTCGAAACGTTCGAATAAAATCCTCCTGGTTCGTTTTCTACCGTCACCCTGCATATCTGTCTTCTACGCCTTCGGCCCCCAAGCCAACATGCCTATAAATAATATATATATATATATATATATATATATATATATATATAAAAGACCAGTGGAGTTTAGATGTTAGCGAAATGAGCAATACAATTAGGAGTAATATATTATTTTTCAGAGACGATATATGTTTACGGTAATACAAACTGAATTGAAATCTTAGACAGTAGCACCCCACTGAAGGTTGTATACCACAGTGGTGAAACAGAGGACTGGCAGGCTCTTTAAATCGACCGAAAATTCGGTTTCTTAACCTATCGCGCTACGACTTTGTGCAGCGTTGCCCACAGATGGTGCATTTTTTCGTAAAATTTGCAAAGAACGAACTTACCTGAGAAAAAAGTAAAGAAAGAAAAAGGCTTAGCTCCTATGGAAACGCAGTGACGCCACCGGTCTGCAAACAACACGGCGCCGTTTCGCACGGGAGACAAGAGATGGCGCAAGCGGTCGCGACGCCAACTGCCGCCAACGAACGAGCAGACGACGCCGAGAGCCATCGTGTTTAGCAGACAAGGAACTGCAGTTCCTTGTTGTTACCGCGCCTGTTTTTGTTTCTGCGACTGTCGCCGCCTGCGGAACGCGAGCCGCTTTTGAGTCGAAAGGATCGTCTGCTAAAGCGCCGGCTCTCGGCGCCGTATGCTCGTTCGTTGGCGGCGTTCGTTGCGCCATCTCTTGTCTCCCGTGCGAAACGGCGCCGTGTTGTTTGAAGACCGGTGGCGTCGCTGCGTTTCCATAGGAGCTAAGCCTTTTTCTTTCTTTACTTTTTCCTCAGGTAAATTCGTTCTTTGCAAATTTTACGAAAAAAATGCACCATCTGTGGGCAACGCTGCACAAAATCGTAGCGCGATAGGTTAAGAAACCGAATTTTCCGGTCGATTTAAAGAGCCTGCCGTCTCCTTGTTTCACCCGGTATATCAAAGATGTAACCGCTACGACCGCAAGATTTCCCCCACTTCATCCATGCTTGATGTAGGACTAGAGTACTTGGCTTCTAGACGCCAATTTGAACGTCTTAAGTCTCCTACATAAAATGGTTAATAATAACATTATACTTAATCGTAATAGTTATATTGATTTTACTACTCAATCACGAACTCGTAGTTCTCATCCCTTAAACATTGTACCATATCAATGTCACCTTAATTGTTTTAAACATTCTTTCTTTCCTAGAACTATAGAAAACTGGAACAGCATTGATGGTGCGACCCGTTGACTTGATTTGGATAAATTTTCGGATGCACTTTAGGTTGTTTTGTGCATACTAGGGAGTGCATACTATTTATAACCCTCCCATGTTACTTATGGATGTGATCCCTTCTATAACCCTTATATTTTATTTATTGGCGAGTTTTTTAGGGTGTGTTCCATTACCTATGACGCTCTCTTTGTGTGTGTTTAAGTGCAATGTGTATGTTATTCCCACTCCTGCAATTGCCTTTCTTAAGGCCGCAGTATTTTGAAATAAATAAATAAATAAATAAATAACACACTTGTTTACCTAGCAACCAAATTTCAATTGCTCTAAATAAATTTGAAAATCCTCGTCGTAGTCGGAATCGAACACCGTGACTCAATACCAATTTTAGACAATGTTGCGCTCACCTAAAGCAAATATTTGTTTTCAAAACGTGTCTTCGAATTTGCCAAAAAAAATTACCATCACGCGCAGAGTATGATTGCAAATGCACGCACGCGTTGGTTGGCTCTGCCCAGTTTCTTTCGTCCATGTTTCCAAGAAGTTTATGCAATAGAGTTGGGATTGTCCAGCAGACAACTCCCGGGAAAACTGTGACTATAGTTAGAACTGGCTATCGTCCATTGCCACAGCAGTAATTAGGCACGTATCTTGCACCATCAGCTTATTCAGAGCAGCTTCGTAATTACCCGCCAATGAAAAATCTAAATTGACGCTCAGGCATGTATGCCTTCAAGCTGTAAAGGCGTTAAACTATTCGTTATCCTCGTCCACCACATACCCATCAGCCACAAATCTTGTCCAAGAAGGACGCATTACGTCCCTTCACCAGCTATACCGACCGACCGTAGCTTCTATTCGGATACCAATTAATGTATGCGAAATAGACAAGATCAACATTACGGTCACTTAAGCTCCAAATGCGAGCGAACATAAATCATCGTAACTCCATTTCTCAAAGGTGTATACCACGCGTGCGGAATGGAGGGATGGAGCGCTAAGCCTCCCTTGCTCCGCTCGGCTGCTTATAGTTGGCTGTCCCCGTCTTCTGCGACAAAATTTACGGGGGTTAAGGCTGACGCAAGACTGACTTCGAAATGGTGTTTGGTATAAATTTAGGTTCTCCGGCGTTTGCTAACCACTACCTGTCGCGCGTAAGTAGAGCTGCATGCGCGTCGTAACACAATAATAGCGGTAGAAAACAAAAACAAAAAAGCAAAGAAACAAAGCGACAACATTTTTAATGCGCGTCGGAGGAGCAACCTTGAACGAGGCTGGCGAGGTTTATGGTTCATCAACCGCGTCGAGCTCGACTATCGTGCCCGGAGCGCAGTCCTTGGCTGGCTGTGTATATATACCTCGTGAAAATATCGACTCGATCTCTCAGGTGGTTAGGCCGCGTTTAGGGCAGTTAAGGCTATAGCTGTTCTTTTTGCGATCTTCTTGGCACATAGTAGATGCTGCACCCGGGCATTAATTTTTTCTGCCGTTTATTTTATGATTTTCCTTCGCTCGACAGTTATACGCGACGTTGTTGGAAAGTTAAACGTGTTCAGGAGTTTCATTTGCATGTCTGCGACGGGGCGACGCAGAGGAGAGAGTGTCTGGCTACCGAGGGAACGATGTGCCAAACGACGATAAAGTCGGATGGTGGCTATTCCGGAACTGAAGAAGCACACGCGATTAACAAAAGCGTCGCAGGCGATTAAGACTGAGAACGTCAGAGAAGGTACAAAACGCGAACACGAGAAGTCCTCAAGAGAGCTGGAGTTCCGATTCCGTCCGACGTGGAAGCTTGATACTGAGCGTTATGAACGCGTCTTTGCCAGCTCGCCGCCATCATATTTTTAAACAGCGCTATTTCCAGGCAGGAAACGTGTATTTCCGGAAGCTAGCGCAGTTCGAGTATGGGTCGCCGGCTCCATGCCCCGACTTTCATCACCTGACCAAAAAACACAAAACGATAAATTGGCATCATGTTGAATATCTAAATAATAAGAAACAAGGGGTACATAGCTGTCCTGAAAATCTTTAGACATATCTCTGAAGCTAAACCGAGTTTTCTTTCTTTTCTTTTTGGTCAATAACCTGCGTTTTTAGTAGTAGTAGTGCTTCCTTAATCACCTGTCTCCAAACGAAACCAAAAGATCAAATCATCTTGATTGTCTGAACGATTGGAGACAAAGGGTCGAAAATCGGTCGGGGAAATCTCTAGATACGACCCTAAAACTGGATCGCATTGTTTTTCTTTTCGCCAATGATCTGCGTTTTGAAGAGCAGTCGCGATCGCTTAAGCGCTATATATTTAATTTACCCTGCAGGTATCAAATATGGCTCTCTCAATCGGTTCCGTGAAGTCACACGATCAAGGCAGTGCGATGTAAAGTAGGAAACCTCGCCTCGTTCATCATCCGAGACGTTTACGCGGGGGTCATAGCAGATTAAAGCGTCCAGATATTAAACGAAAAGTAAGATACATATGTTCTGACTTTTTTAAAGAAGCATGTAAGTAGTATGTTTAAGGATGCATAGGCTCTCATATCGACCAGTTTATATATTTTTGAATGGGTAAGTGTTCCAGGGAAGCCTCTTCCCCAAGGCCATTCACTCTTTCCATTTGAGCAAGAGCGAACGCTGGAGAAGATAGGCGAGTCCTCTCGCCAAAGTGGAAAGTGAATGCGGGCGTTGGAAGAGGAGCTTGTCATGTTTTTCTTAACCTGCAACAGGGTATAGAATACAGGCACGTAGCCAGGGGAAGGGGGGGAAGGCATGAGCCCGCCCCGCCCCCCCCCGAAATCTTCCATTTTGCTGGTACCTCCTCTTCCCCCTCCCCTCATACTGCATTTTCTTCATGGGCGCCCCCCCCCCCCCCCCCCCCCGAAACAAAATCCTGTCTACGTGCCTGATAGAATATATAGAATACAATTGGCAATAAGCCAAATTATAAAACGCATACTAATATTCTATTTTTATGAAAAAAGTTCACTTAAAATGCATTTATATTTAGTGCGCTTCTTATTTTAGCAAGGTGATCCGCACGTCGATCCAGTCTGGGAACGAAGGCGCACGTACTAAATGTATTTGCTTTTTATACTATTATTAACCTAGAATGTTATTTAAATATGTCTTGCGATGTATTTCACACACAAAAACAAAATTCAAAATGGTATATTCTTAGTTTATTACATTTCCTTTGCCAGGGGTTTAAACATGGCGAATGTCGTCCTACTGGGGACATCAAATGACTCCAGCATTTGCCTGGAGTCCCAGACCGGAAGTTGAGCTTTCCAACGGGTTCTGCACTTGAGGAATACATTCCATACACGTACGTGCACAGAACACGTTATTTGTTGGTATTCTCTACCGTTTTCTTTGTTTTGGCAGTAGAAAGGACCACCACCATGGTGACTCCATCGCCAAGAACAAAGAGCATCGTTTACGCGAACGAGAATCGGAATAACAAAAGGGCTACGCCGCGAGAAAGCGAAAGTGGAAGTTCGTTGAACCGGCGAAGACGGGTCGACGACTCGGACGAGCCCGGTGAAAGTAGTTCCGACGGGAGGCGTTCGACGAACTACTTCCCCTCGCGGAGCCGGGAGCGCATCACGCGTAGTATAGCTGCGTCGTGATCGAAACGATGCAGGGGAAGACAACAATCAATTATAATGTCGTCTGGGAATATGAAGGGGTCGCTCGCCTCCAGAGCGTTGCACCCTCATAAAGCGTCGGCGTCAAATAGTAGGTCTTCGGAATATACGGAAGGGGGGGGGGGGGGGGGGGGGGGGGCATGGCACTGTTTATTTTCTTATTTTTAACCTTAAGGTCAAATTTCTTTTTTTTATTGGAACAAGGGCATATATGTTTTTCTTTGGTGAAACAATACTCGGTTCTTGGTGAAATGGCAATTATACCTTCGCCTGTGACATCACATCTGTCCTTGACGTTACATTTGTTCGTGACGTGACATCTCGTTGCAGAGACCCTTCCCCAACCCCGCCCCCCCTTGCCTGACCCCTATATCCACACCTGACTAGAACACGCGAGCATACTTCATATCGCAGCACGTGTTTACGTACTTCTGTGTACATGTACATAGAACACGCCTATTCGTCTACATTCATTTAATATAATTTTATACAAAAAATTACGTTTTTTTTTCTTATTTTTTGAACTACCAGTTGGTGGTGTTTGGTGCTAAGAGCCGGAGCAAAGACGTGCCGCTTAATTTTGTTCACAACTGTACAGTGCAACGACAGACACGTGATATACATTCTGAGCACGCATGATATGCCTCGGCTGCAGCGAAAGAGCGTCGCGCTATTCCAAGAAATGCAATGTAAAGCGTCTGATCACCAGTACTTCAGATCTACAATTCATGACGGCAAAACCGGTGGCAATCGCTGAATTAAAAAAAAAAAAAACGATACAAACTTTTTTTATTAGTTCGTTTCTTTCTCTCAATAAAATCACGCTCTCGGAAAGGCAGAAATGCCGGCGTGTTTACGGTTTATGGTCACCGACGGCTATAACGATCACGCATCTTGCTTCGTGGCTCAGTCTTCAGCGTTCATATATTGACTGATACTTCCACCTCATTTGCTGCGGAGGAATACTATAGGACGCTTGGGACTCATCACGCTCTGGGTTTCTTAAGCTAGCTGGCAGTGAGACAGCCTCTTTGTCTGCAAGAGACCATTGGACGGCGATACCGCTTGCCCTCATCACTGGCTGCTAATCATTAGGGAAGAACTGATTAGCGCAGAGATTCCCCAGTATGAACTGGAATGATGGTCCGGATAAGCTATTGCAAGAATATCGTCTGATTCTACACTTCCGAAGCGTCAACTACGGCCAACTGCAGACCGACACAGCTTTTATTTTCTTCTTTGTCTCCGGTTAAAACTATGTTGTTGTTTTTTTCTTTCTCTACGCTGCATTTTACTGTTTCATAGTTTTACTTCATCTGGAGGTTTAACGAAATGCTCCAAAATCGTTATAATCAAATTCGTTCATTTTTTGTTTGTTTTGTCTGTTAAGGTCACTCATAAGAAACTAAGCAACCATATTGACGGCTTCAACCTCGTCAACGATGTATTGCTCAAAAATCTGCTGCAAAACAAAAATAATAGCGGATTATTTTTTTCTCTAAAATAAAAGACAGGCTCGATCGAACCCATGAGCTCACCTACCAATTAATACTCGCAATTATAACGTCGCTATTCTCATATCCCCTTGCGAGATTACCGCGCAAGGTTGGGGGAATACGGGCTGCAGGCATCTAGGTGCCAGACTAATTGCGGTTTTCATTAAAAATGACCCTCCACACGACCTTATAGTTTCACTCGCTTTGTTTTTCTTTTTTTCTTACGCGAATCTTTGACAATATTTATGGCTTCAAATAACTGGTTGGCAGCAAAAAAAGAAAAAAAGAAAACCAAACATTTATAGGCGTTTATTTTCTTTCGTTTTGCTTGTTTGTTTGTTTATTTTTATCGTTTTTCCTCCACAACCTTCGGCATCATTTTGCCCTTGGTCTTGAAACATCCGGAGTCAACCGCGGCAAGCGCAAAACTTTAATAGGATATATCAAAGCGCGTAAACATGCACAAACTAGAAGGCGACGGCCGATACACTGACTACATAAGAAGTTGCCCAAGCCGACGGCTTAAATACACAGACGCGATCGACGGGCCGGAACCATTAATTCTCCATTTATCCCTGCCGCAGACGGCAATTTTATTCTCGCTATTTGCGGACCCCCCTTTTTTTCTCGCAATTTAGCAGACCCTACAAACGACACCCCTCGCCTCGGGCCCACTCGCTTCGCTGGAGCGTTTGCGCCGAGGATTTAAGACTATTTACTGATGGATAATGCTCTGCTGATTAACTGTCACGAGAAGGTTTTAGGGAATCGTCTTTGCACATCCTATAGGGTACCATGGGCCCTCCGGTGCGAACTGCGCATGTGCGAGTCTTCTGTGGTAGCGCAGGCGCAATTCGTACCGGAGGGCCCACAGTACCGTATCGGATGCGCAAAGAATGTTTCCTAAAACTCTCTATTGGGGACTTTGAGCGTGTCGTTCCGATACCTCAAATAACGTTACCCGATAACGACACGATGAATGTGGAATGGCGTCGGAGGTCTATCGGGCATCGGAGGTATGGGCACGATCTACGAAACCTGGGGGGGGGGCCAAGACGGGTAGAAACATAAGGAGACGGGGACATGGGAGCGCGAGAAGTCGTCACAACGCCGAGCTAGCCGATTGCGAGTGAGTTTTCGTAGAGCGCGTTTCCCCTCCGCTAAGCCCACCGCAACGAAGAAGCCGCTACTGCGCCTGCGCGCCGATGGCTTTGACTGTAGAGTTCCGGGTATCGTAACGAGTTGCGGAGAGCGTTGCGGGACGGCGAAAACAATCTACGAAAACTCCCTATTTATGCGCTAAAAGTAGCGGGGCATTTAGTGTTTTGTTAGGATGTGGTGCCAGGTGATGTTACTGTGTCGCGTCATGTCATGGCGTCACGTGACGTCACACGAACGCCGTCCCCTAAATGTAGTAGGACGTACGTCCTTTTAATTTAAACGCGGCAGTGCAACTCTGTGCAGCAGCGTCTCGGCTGTAGGCGCAGTTCATATGGACCTAGAACACCAAAAAGGAACCGGGAAATATTTTTCTCGAAATGTAGGCACCAAACAAACGCCACCTACAGCCTCGGGCCCACTAGTCTCGCAAAAGCCTATACGCTGGGGAATGAGCATCATTTACAAATGGAGCTCGACTCGACGACGAACTGCAGCAACCGCCTCTCTCGACTTTTCCCCACACCTCACATAGAGACACACAAACATGCAGACCACGGAGAGGCAACTCCGTCAATGAGCCAATGTGGTTTGATAGTTACGCGTGTTCTCTAACGACTCACACCTGATTTACGCGAGCAAATATCGTTTCATCACGAATCTCCTTTCCGCACGCATGTAGGCAGATAAACGGGGGAGGGGGAGGCAGCGTCAATGTCAGTCAGCCTTTCACGTCGCTCCGCAAGATCATCGATTATACCTATCGCCGCGATCAACCGGTCACCCAGACTGTGCCCCTCGGGGGGTTTACAAGGCCTTGGACGATAGATACATAGGCGCCGACCTGATCTTGGAGGGCACCCCGATCTTAAAATACACCGGTGCCGACACGCGAAGAGAGGAGGGCTTGCCGGATCTACCCAATTGGCGAGAGGACCTTCGCTAACCACGACTTCCTACCATGGCTACGAGCTTCCGCGATGTCGATGAAGAAAGGTCGCCGCCGCTTTGTCCGAATGCTCGCTATCGGACTGCTCGATACACGCCGGCGCGATGACGTCCGGCGTCTCCTTCTGCTCTGGCGGTCGTGCACTGGCGACCGCTATGGCGCGTTCAAGGTGGCCGGCCTTTTTTAGATCGCCTTGGCTCGGTCTGGGGTTGCGGACAATGAACAAGACCCTGCTCGCGCGGAGGGGGAGGGGGGACGTAATGACGTCAAATGCTAATGGCCTCTAGTTTTAACGGTCTGGTTTGCTCTTGAGCGTTTACGCGTTTGCTGACCGCTGTTTCCGTTGTTGCGGGCGTGTTTCCCTCCGGGGTTTCTTCCGGGAGGGCGACTTCGATTCGTTATCTGATTTGGGTGTGCCTCCCCCGCACACGACGCCGGCCGCAAACCGAGTGAGGGGTCGCAGCATTTAACCGGTGGCCTCGAAGGCTGGGCGCTTTGCGTCATCCTACTCGCATCAGAAAACATAAATCTCTTGGACCTCTTGGGGTGGCAATCGAGGTTCCCTTAAAAAAGACATAGCTTCTTTCTGGAAGCTAAACCTCTTGGAGAAACGTATCCTTCGAAGTTCTTTCCACCAGCGTCACGCTCTTCATGCCTGGTTTTGCACCAAGGAAACTCTCGTAGCAGGCGTCCCGAAACACCAATTGCTGCTTTGTCGTAGATATTGGCATGTTTGACTGTTTCTGCTTTTTCTGGGATCTAGACACAAGTATCCCGCTTACATACAGGTATACCATTGTCGATTTTCTTGAACAAGAAAGCACTATATAATATCGCCTTCTGCGAACAACGGTCTTTGTCTGCTGGACTGTGGAATTGAGCAGGCTAGTGGCTCTCTTCTGCGGAATTGTAGAAACCGCGAGTGTCTCTCCATTTTTGGCCTGGTTGATATGCTTTAGAATGATTGCAGAAAAAATTATCGCGATGCCCTAAAGATATTGTTATAAATACTAGACCCCAAAGGAAGACGGTTAAATCGAGAATTCCAATAAGTATCTGTCAGTTGTGAATGCTTTGGTTTCTTGTTGTTTCTGTTGTTGTAGTGGTTTTTAACACCCTGCAATATCACGGGACACGGCCGTTCATATAGGCTCCCATGCAACCGCAAAAAACACTTCGTTCGATTCCTAAAGCCACAGCATTACCTTCGCCATCGACAGCCTTCTTGTCACTCACTTACAAACAGACTTGTACGGTACTCACTCAATACAAGTAAGCCAATCACATTTTATCAATTACTTTTTTAAACAATTTTGTAATAATTTGACTACATTAATTAGAAAGTAATTACAACAGTTTTCTGATTGCATTTGGAAGTATTCAAATTACTCACAACTCTTACTTTTCCCTCTCGTTTCCGTGTCCTTGGTTCGCACAAGTACCTACCATGGAATCCTCGAACCAAATCTTCGACGAGAGTGTTGCGTGCAAAAATTGGTGAATTAAGCAGATAAGTAGTTCATAATTCGGTGATTCTAATCCAATAGTGGACACTACGAAAGACCCGTTTTCGAACCGGCAGAAAAATCTGGCATTCTAAAGATCTGAAATAATTAGAGAGGAAACCGCTACTTTTTTAAGTAACGGCCAATTACTTTTCGTCTCGAGTAATCAAGTAATCTCATTAAATACTTTTTAAGTAGAAGTAACTATGATAGTAATCGATTACTTTTTCTCGAGCAAAGTGTACAAGACTGGTTACCGAACTTAATCTGCCATCTTGGTAAAGTAAATGAACGAATAGGAAGCAAGAAAGGGAAAACGAACCTGCCGCTGACAAATTCTTTAATGCCCCTAGTAAAGGGGCTTAATGACGCACGAACGCACACCACGCTTCAAACTTCTAATTTGTGGCCTCTACACACACGCACCTGGCAGAGACTTCTACCGTGCTCTTCGACCTCAAGGTTTCCAACCGGTATCCGCTCCGGCCATACACACAAAGGCTCGTATACCATTTCGACTCGGAAGCCTAGCGGAAGCTCCAGACGACGCGTAAGCCATGCAAAACTCTTCCACTGTTCCTAGTTATGCCTCGCGTCCCCGTAATACATGTGATTACCACAAGGCCGGGCGCCCGCTACAAAGGGTAGGGGCGAGTATTACGAGTGTCCTCACGTCCACAGCCGCCAGGAAAACAAACCAGTATGGCACAGGTTGGTGCGGATGAAGAAAGGTCGAGGCTAATAGGCTGCAGAAAAGTGTTTTGTAGTCTCTCCAGTACAACCATTGTTCGGGGCTGATTGTTGCTGTGACGGTTAAAAAAGGGCCCTCTAAAGACCTGCTGGACAACAATGGGCATGAATTAACTATAGCCAAAACATTGGTTCTTCGGGAAATAAGCTGTTCCTCAATAGAAAGAAATTTAGGTAACCACTTTACTTCCAAGAGATCCAAATAAATCCGAAAATTAGTGAAGTTTACCGTCCCACAGAAATCTTATATATTGCCATATCAAGAATTCGGAAAGTAGTCATGTCAAGCCATTTATATATATATGGCAATATATGACCTTGTTTGTCAATTCTAGATATGGCCGCATATGACATTTCTGTATTTAATACCTCTGGCACAAGGCAGCGATTGCTCTCGAATACAAAGTCAAGCTACAGTCTTTCCCTTTGAGGTGCTCCAAAAGTGAAGGTAAGTGAATGCCGTTCCCTATACGTCTTGATTTAACCTTGCTAGATTCAAAATTTACACACTATTTGATAAGAAGCGCAGCTGCACTGTAGCGCTGCACTAACCTAATTGCTCCATTTACAGTGGTAACATAAACCTTGACAATTCAACACAAACCTACTTCGAACTATTGCTGTGCAATTCTATCACATAAATTAACAAAACGACTCGTCTTTTTTATTTTTTAAGATCCCTGAAAACCAACTCTAATCTTCAGACCAACCTTTCTCAAAACATAGAAATAAAACAATATTTTTTTACAATCCAGCATTGATTGATTAGTCAAGGGACAATGTTTTTAGGGTCATTATCAGGGCGAAAACAATGCTTTGCGTAGCAAAGAATGTAAAAAAATATAAGATAGCAACAAAAAATATACCGTTTTCTTTATATATCGACATAAATGATCGCACTCTGGGCTTGTCAATAAATCAAGCGACTCAATCTTCTGCTGTGTCTACAATGCCTGTCTATGTCTGTAAGCATCTAGGGGATGTCCCAAGTCCATTTATTCGATGTTTTTGTTCCGCAAACACCTGATGAAATGGGTACCAAGGGCGGACGTTTTTCCTTGCCGTTAGAGTTGTAGCACGCCCATTGCATCGGAAACTAATCTCCGAGAACGAATAAACCCCTTGATGACCACCTCAACCTTTGGACAGCGTATCGCCCAAAATATGGATCGGAACACAAAGATGGAACGTGTAAGGTGTTACCGTTTACAGAAAGGGCGACGTGAGACTGTCTCGACATGATTCCGGATGTTTTTTAGCCATTACGAGGAAACACCTATCCCTGCTCTTGCACATCAACCACCTGTTTCATGTTCCAGCAGACAGAGTTTTTTAGTTTTTTTATTCTTGTGTCAGAGTCTTCGTCGGGTATGCACGGCATCGAAGCGCTTTAATCTTCTACGACAAAAACCCTTGCAAAAGCCAAGCTGACGCAGGTGGCCTCGACCTTCATATACCACCGCCGACGCCGCCGAGTTTGTACAGAGCAAGCGTCTATGGTCCATTCAATCGAACGCGCGTGGAATGGAGTATATTGCCCGGAAAATCCTCGAAACGGATGAAACTTATTACCCACGTGGGGGCGGGTTTTATTTGTTCTAACGCGAAGCTTGCGACACGAGAACGAAAACTACGCCACCCAGGAGGCCCATAATTCATCACTTTTATCCCTTATCCCATTAAACGATTACCAATACCCCATCGACAACCCTAGGTAATTGTTATCCCCGTCGCTGCAAATGGCCTCCATAAATCTCCGACACGGCGTGCAGTAAGAATCATTACCTTTAAGCGGTTTGGTGGTCAATACCTCCCAGGTCTTCAGCCCCTCTTCGGTACCATACGCGCATCTAAGAACAGTCTGGCGCAACCTAGTCTTTGTTGCGCCCGCCGACGGAGTCTCGGTCCTCAACGAGACGGCTCGAACTCGGTTGCGAATAGACCATAAGGGCGGAGTTGGCGACGATAACATCAGTTCCTAATGGCCCCCCACACGCGTCGATCAGGTTCAAGGATTCATCGCGTATCGCTTCGCGCGTACACGACCACCGCAATGCGACCTCCAAGAGCAAACAAAATACCTTTTTGTTTTCAAACTTGGGCGGTTTATGTGTGCGGTGAGAGCGATCGCGTGGAATTTGAGGCATTGCCGACGCGAATTGGGCTTGCGAAAATCCTGCCGCCAACACAAAAAGGGTGTAGACGCTCGCTAATCATCGGGGCCGACTGGCAAGTGTCCAGGGGTCCGGTAGTCGTCGAGGCATGCCGCCAACCTGCCCGCTTCCCCGGGGGCCTTTTGGGACAGACGCGAAAGGAAACGTCCGTCAACGTTTGAGATGCCGCAAGTCAGCGAGTGGCGGCGATTAGCGCCAACTTTTGTGAGTTATTATGGAGCCCCGCTATTTATTTTTATGAGTAACGATATGGCCGGCCCTCTTTTGCCAGGAATGCGGGGCCCATCTGTGACGGCAAACGGTCGATGAATTTGCGCACAGAGAATGAACTAGCGCGCGGTCTCCTCAAATGCTGAGTTTTTTCCGAATCGTCGAGCACTAACACAGCTACACTATAGTCCCTGACAGCTGGGAAAACGGAAATCGGGACGAATCTAGAGCCTCTTATGATCGCTTCTCAGTCTATGAGATTTCGGGATTAGCTGATATGAAGAACATCAGAACAAATCACAAAGCAAGAAGCTTGAACATGTTAAGCTACGCCTTGCGTTTCCTAGGTTGTAGTGACCATCATCACAATAGAAAGTTGGGATAGGGAGTTACACGTATTTATTACTAACACACGCCTTGTTCCTGGCCCCTTGTGTTTTTCGCATCGTTAGCATTTGAGAATCACACTCATCTCTGTTCAAAGACTGCAATCTGCGCCCTTTTGAATTCTTAAATAAGGCCGAAGATATTCTCGCTGCAATCAGTCAATTGTATATCTTTGTGGCCATATAACCCCCCCCCCCCTCTTTCTCGAAACAAGCTCTCGATGAATTTATAGGTTTTATTTTAATTTCTTCGGTACAAGTTTGTCAAAACAACCGTACTGAAATTAACGGCCGACGTTTGCTCTCAAGATGGGATCCGGCCATCATTACTTCGAACTACAAAAAAAAAAAAAACACAGTACACTTTGATCTGCTTCGAATTGTTTTATTTTTATAATTTATATCCAGGCCCGTAAAAACATAGCCAATCTTTTGTGACTCTGCATAATCAGTTGACGAAGAACAATAAAGGGTACAATGACGTGTCATCTAGAAAATCGAACCCAGTTACCAGTGTGGCGAGACGTAAGAACGGTGAGGAAATCTGCGAAACCCTTTGATAGGCACGAGAACCCGCGCGAACGTACCAACTGCACAGTGTGGTATTCTCATCCCCATCTTGTCCATCACAGTGTCGCGCGAACGTACCACTTTTTCTAGCTATGAACACCGCATGCGCGATTCGGTTGTGTGCTTCGTTATTGTGTAATTAACGAGACACGAAATACGCAATATTTTCCTTGTGCCACCTCCTGAGCAGACCAAAATACAATTCAATTTATGTTCAAAGTTGCGCCCTTCCTGTATTCACTTTACTTGGCCATAACAGTCTTGAAGCCCTTCGCTTCCAGACGCTATTTATAGCCCTGCGGCTTGCTTTAGCGCTCCGGAGACATCCGGGGACATTTCCCAACCCAACTCGGAACTCGAAGGCTGTAAACGTTGGCAGCAGATACCAGCGGACACTTCTAACACCCAGACAACGACGACGCCCTTACGGACGCACGTCGCGTTGAACTGCGTCCAAACGACGCCCATGTCCAAAGACACTGGCGAGGACGAAACAAACAACAACAGAAAATCGCATTCGCAGCTCATGCGTGTACCTATGTGTGACTCCATGCGGGCTGCCTCCGCTGGCATTCATTCAATTAGGCGTGGACATAATAATAGATGCCTTTGTTCGAACAGCTATCGGAGCTCCCTCTCGTTCAGCCAAGGTCGCGCAACCTCCCGCCGATGCATAGGATCAGTCGCCGGGACAACAGTGCTATTTCATGCACCGTCTTCTGGGTGGCAACCGATGCGTCCTTGAAGAGCCTTCTGCCGGGTAGGCCTCTTCCAAGTGGTAAAAATATATATATATATATAAAAACACGGAAAAGGCTAAAGGAAAAGAAAAGGTTATATCTGTAACCTTTGGCACGCGAGTCGCTGGACAAGACAGACGCAGAACCTACGAGATAGATAGCAGGCAGACAGACGATAAACGTGACAAGTCCCGGAGGCAGTGTAAACGGAAATTGTGCAGAAACAGGAAACCTGGCCGAGATGAGGAGAAGCGGCAGTTGGAAACAGCGAACCTCAGACTCCGGAGACTACAAACACGGACTTCCTCCACAAGACAACGAAGATTGTTGGAAGCGGCTGCCAACTCAACTTCTCTCCGTCTCTGTGAATTACCTGAAGGATCAGCATTCTTCCATGCTTATTCCACGCGAGCGCTGGTGGAATGCCCTATAGTATCAAACATGCTGGTGCGTGTTTGATCCTATAGGATCAAACACGCAGCAGCATGTTTCTCTTTGCATCTCCAGAACCTCTTTGAGGTTCTGGAGATGAGTCTTAGGATGTGTCCCACCACAGTACCCGCATCCGTACCCACCGGATTGTGACCTTGGTCTTCACAGCGCTGAATTTGAATCTACACAGAAGCTTCGACGAGCCACTCTGCTAGGGACATTCAGTGACGCAGGACCGTCCCTCATGGAGCCGTTGCGAGTGGTATTTGCGCAACACGATGGCTATATATGGTTAATTCATTGCGCGATGACTCTTTCCTTTGGTAATTCCGTACATCTAAAACTTAGGGGGAAACTCGCATTACGCGGAGGCCGAGCGCGTGTCACGCAACGTATACCGTCCACAACAGGAAGAGTCATGATGCACGCACATCCCTAGTCTCAGCCGGTTAGATCTGCAGCGGCCTCTAATAACGTCTGGAAAGCGAGCGGCCCCTTTTCTTCCATGGCAAAGGCCGATTCCGGTTCAAGGTCTGCGAACTGAGAGCGACACGTGCCGCGGCCTCTCTTTCCACCACTGAACTCGAAGAAGAAGAGGAGTCGGGGGTCGCGCGAGTCTTCCCAAAATAAAACCAGTATCGCCGGAAGCAAGCGCGCCGAAAAGGGACTTCCCCGCTCTGCACTTGGGCAACAACGCCGCGGACAAAATAAGAAAACAACGCGCACCGAAAGGCTCACGGCTATCAGATGCGGCCCGTGGGAAGCGGTCATCCGATGGCAAGATCAACGCCTCCTGGGGGGACAGTAACTATCCAATCAGTCGGTCCCTCTGGACCTGTGGGTTTTCCAGATCCGTAGCAATTTCAGCCTCGACATGTCGTGAGACGACGTCTCCAAAGAAGGCATCCTTCTCAACTGCTGCTGCGCCCCTAATGTCACGCATGACCAGATCGTAGATTGAATCTTAGAGGGGAGAGAGCACAAGGGCCCTTGGAATCCTTGTTTTCGGCTGGGAATTCCCGAGTAAAGCGCCACCTCTGGAAGAGAGAGGTGCCCCGATCCCTTGCCCGAAATGCAGCTGGCTATCCCTTAGGTAACGAGTTTGATGCGCCTTCTGGTTTATCAGGCTCCTTTGTTGTCTCACCGGCGCATGGATGACAGCCCCGAGCAGCCAGACTGAAAGATCGGCTTCGGTGATGACTCGTGCCAACAATAGACACGCCGAGAAAGGCGAAGGACCTCATCCGTGCTGGTCAACAACAAGGGACCCCAGACACACGTGCTGCCTGAGAAACTCGTTTTTGCCAAGTTTTTGTTTCCTTTTTTTTTACAAGACACCAAGTGCACACGTTAATAGCTGCTTGAAAAACAGCTTTAATGTCTGCGCTTTGCTCATGGGCTCAGCGCTCACGCGATAATCACCAAACACAACTCTCGTCAACTGGGTAAAAGAAACAAAAACCCAAACAGCCTTGTATTTTGCGCGAACGCGTCACGTGATATTTGGGACGATGTAAAAACCGTACGCAGAATTCATTCAGAATGCCACGGGAAATATGTGCTTTAGAGGTAAATCGATCAGAGAGGTGATGATGGCATGCCAACACACATAAAGCCTCGACGTTCGCTCTTTTCAATTCATCATTCCGGTTATGACTTCCATGATGTCGAGACAGTTCAGGTAGCGGTGCCAAGAGAGGTTTTTAAATCGCTGACAGTGTCATCTATTTTTCGCTTAGTTTAATTTATGAGGAACGGAAAAACACCGCTTCGTGTCAGAATGTAGACACGACTGGAATGTGATGACAAGTCGCCTCCGCATACTACAACACATGTAATAACAACCTTCCTTCGTGGCTCTAAAAGGATTACACTGAACGTAAGAGCAAAAATATTTAGAAAGCCTCGGTTGAAAACAGGCGTAACACAGCAAGTGGCCATTCCGGAGTCGATTTTGAATTCTGTCGGAATCGGCTTGAGACGTCTATGCGTCGTAAATATGTCTTCTCCTTTATAACCATAATAACTCTCTTTCTACGTTCTATCCTGCTGCCCTAAAATTCCTTTGCAGTTTATTTTTTGTATTTTCTACTTACAGTTTACTTTAAACTGACTACTACCTGGAGTGCCATTTTCTTCAGGAGAACGCGGTTAGTTAAACCCTTGCCAGTAAGTATGCTTTAAAACGCTAATCGAGTTTTCCGTTGTTACTTGAGAGTGCTTGAGGAATACTAAAAGATATCGAGACATTTTTCCAGGTTCACTTGCGTCAATTCACACTGCTCAAGCTTGGGACAAAAGAGTGTTTTTTTTTTTTTAAGTATATCGCTCAGCAAACAACATTTTGTAGATTTTCATGAGCCATCTGTGGAACATATCGAATCGCCGAAGCCTCCAAACCTCAGAGCTAGCATGTAAACAATATTAAAGCGAGTTTTTTCTGTTAAGTTATGAACCGTAACTCTATTCACTGAATTCATACCGAATGGAATGCACAAAACCCGTGACACTAAAATCTCCGCTTAATTTCGACTCACAGGAAGACAAACATTTGAGGGTAAAAAAGTCACATGACGCAAATAAATTAGTATTGACGACTCATGTTTTTTGTTACCAGTCAGTGAGAAGTTGCAACCGTTACACAAACAAAATCACCCAAAGGGCGTGGCAAAGAAAACTTTATACCTGCTAGGACATTAAACCTTAAAATTTTGTCCCTGAAAGTGTTTTCTTCTTCTTTTTTTGCGTTAAGGTTTTATTTTGCGCCGAAACGCGCACAAATATCTTCGCCAGCTGCACGAACGAAAGAGAAATACAAATTCCTTTGAATAAACGGTGTAAAATTAAGTAAATACTTTTTTTTACGTTTATGTTTTTGGCGAACCTTAAGTTCAACGCGCGCAGCTAAAAAAAGAAAATAACTACATTTTTCTCAAAGTTAATAGCGACCAACGTAGCTAAAAATAGCGATTTTATGCCACTCAGCCATCGAATAAGGAAGAAAGCGAAAGCTTTCGTCACCCGGCAGTTATCGATTTACGACTAGGTCGTCTCACCGATGACACCGCCGTCGTTAATTCCAACTCGGAACATGCAGCTTGAAGCTTTGCCTGCCACTGGTAGTGATGGGTGCTCCTACGAAACCTCGTATACTTGAACGGTGTTTGCGTGGCTTGCACGGTAAGTAGACGCATACCACTTGAAGGAGACATAAACAAAACACACATAGGCCTGGTGTCTCAAAGGGACACTGACAGGGTATTTTTGCCCGCCAAGGATTTTTATTCGTACATGACATTTGAGAACCGAACTACCCAGAACACAATTTGCGGCTCGAACTTCGTTTTCTTTCCGCCCGAAAACCGCCGATCGAGAACTGGCCAGTTTGAATCGCGCTCACTCTCTTCTTCGTGGTCTCGTACCGTTTTTTTTGGTTTAGACACAACTACCAAAGGTAATCAAATTCGTGGGTCATCGAAGGCAGACACTCAATACTAAAAATGCACAAAAAATATGATACCCATTTTTTGTCGCTTCTGAAAACCTGCAAATACGCTAATTTAAAAAAAAAAAACGGTTGCATAGCCACGTGTTTTTTCGTAACTTTCTCCTCCTTTATATCTCTTCTTCCTCCCCAGTCCAGTTTCGGTTTCGGTTTCGATCAGTTGCATTTTTTTACTTTATTAAAATTATACGTGACGCTGTAGCAAAAATATTGATTGGGTAGTCTTTTTACATTATAATAGATCACCTGGCAAAACAGAAACAGTTTTTTTTTTTTTTTGGGGGGGGGGGGGGGTGTCAGTGTCCTTCTAAGTAAGGAAAGTGCTTACATCAACGGCATTGTGTGTATCTGGACGCTATTGTCTTTAAAGGGGCCGTGAGACGACATTCGCTTGGAATGTTTTTCACTGTACATGAGTTTACTTACACTTGTGGGACCCAAGTACACTCGCACGCAACGCCACTGACCAAGAAACTCATTTGTTGCGGTCCAATTTCAAGGACAAAAGCGGGCGTTTTCGTTCAATCTCTTCGCAAAACTTGATGGCGTAGCTGGGCGTTGGCAGTACTGCCCAGTGACGATATTTGAAGGCGGCTCATAGATTGGACCCGAGCATTGCGTGAGCACTCGATTGAAGCTCGTGATAATCAACAGCTGGTTAAGCATTCGGTTAGAGGCCCGTGTCCAGTCGCGGCAGTGGCGACAATAGCCGAACCATAACAATGTCTGGAACTCGGCGCGTGTCCTGTGCTTTGCCAACCCCAGCGCGTGGCTATGATCAACATTGGCGGCATATAGACTTTTTTAATGTTTACAAAATCACAGTCCCGCGTGCGGTCTTCACAGCTCCGCACGTGCGTGTTCGTCGCTTCGGAAAGCGAGGAAAGCACGCGCCATACGCACGAACAGTCAAGATGGCACCGGCCACACGCTCTTTTTTGGAAAGGTCTATAATCGGCTCCAGATCGTGTGGCCGCTTTTTCTGGCTGCAAGTTGGGGGAGTAAACGCTACTCGCTTTCTTTCTATACTTCGTTTCAGCTTGGTTCCAGACGCAGCCGATGCTACAAGCACGAGCGTGTGACCCTGAACAGTGCCTGTACTGCACGAGCGTGCGTGCTTGGCAGGGACGCTGGAAGCCCGGAGCTCGCGCTTGTAGCATCGGCTGCGTCTGGACCCAAGCTGAAACGAAGTATAGTTTTTCTCTGCGACTTTCATTGCGCGTGGTGAAAAAAGAACACGTGTTTAACAGGTCATTAACGTCAGGGATTGGTTCTAAGCGATATTGGCGCCTAATACAAAAATTGTTCATCGCCCCTTTAAAGAATTATAGTGGAAGCGAAATATCCTCACAGAGGCGTCGGAACTATTCAGGAGATGGGGGGAGGGGGGGGGGGCGGTGGTCGTGGGGATGGTCGTGGTGGAAGGGCGACAGCGATTTCCCGCCCCCTCCCCCGTACTGTTCCAATTAAATTTCTGAACTGTTGGGGGGGGCGGTCGCCCCCCCCCCTACCCCCTGTTCCGCCACCACTGTATCCTCACATCGGTTATAACGACACTCCAGCTGCTGTCCAGTTTCTGCGTATTTGCTATCCTTCCATTTAAAAATCCACCACGCTTAGATATTCTGTCGCAATTAATTAATTTAATGATGTCTACCCACGATAAAGACAAACGAATTATGATTATACTTTGTTTCACTAAGTGTGAGCGAGGCTGAAGCTACAATCTAGAGCTTGTGGCCCTGAACAATACCTGAACTGCACGAGCGCGCCTGCTTGGCAGGGACGCAGGAAGCCCGGAGCTCGCTCTTGTAGCCACTGCTACGCTCGCTCTTAAAGGTGCCCTGAGGAAGTTTTTGAGATCGCCGAAATATGACGATAACTCCTCTTCTGGCTCTATACATCCTAGACATCCCTAAATCATGAGAATATGCGGCCGATTTCCTTATTAAAAAGACACTCAAAGATCACAACACACCGAGGTCATCTCCGGCGATGGGAGGAGCATGTTCCGAAACCAGGACCAAGGATCCTCGCGCCTCCGACCGGTGGAACCGCGGAGTGATATCTCGAATGCGCGCGGCTCGTTGCCCATACAGTCCTGACTACGATTCAACCCGGCGAGCTCGCGCTCGAGCGCTCGTGAGGTGACAATCGAATACATCACTCCCAAAAAGAAAAAAAATAGTTTGTTGATTTTGAGACAATACGCCTCGCAAGTGGGCTCATTTTCGTCTTCTGCGCATGAGAAAGGAAGTAGCGGTGACGTCAGAACGCCGAGCCCTGATTGGCTGATCGCGGTCCCCTATCTGAGCGTCGTCTGCTCCATTGCAACAACGTCTGCTCACAACGTCGTCTGCGTCTGTCTTACCTTTCCTGCGACTTTCGGAAGTGCTGGTCTTTACGAGCGAGCTCGACTTCGCCTTTCAGAGAAGGCAGACGAAATAACTCGAGCGGTTCGTTGTTTTTGTCGAACAACTAGCAGACGCGCATCAAGGAGGGAAGTCAAAGTACTCACTGGCGAGGTGTCCCGAGACGCCGAGGTTTGTTTGCTAAGAACCGAGAGTGAGCGTGTTAGTGTCCGCAAGTTCCCTCCCAAATACTTCCCCCCCCCCCTTTCGTGTGCGGCAAGACTCCTCATTCTTTAACGGCGTCGGCGGGTTGGCGCAGTTAACGTCGTCTGCTTTACGTCTGCTAGTCAAAGCGATGGCTGCTTTACCTTTCCGGCGTCTGTCGGAGATTCACCGCTTTTTCACCGGCGAGAGTCACCGTTGCCTCGGAAAACAAGGAGATGACAAGAGGAAGAGATTGACCTCTTAATCTAAAATTGAGGTCAGTGATCACAGTATAATACGGGAAGGGTTCACAAGGGTCGCGCGGGCACATTCCATTCAGCACGCCAGCCGGTCGTGGGCAGACGGTCATCGAGTCGGAGTGGCTGCTAGGCCTATCTGCCGAGTTCGCTTGGTCGGTGTCGGTGGAATTGTGGCCGTTGGAGCTTTCCCAGGTGTTTGTGGATCCAGCGTTCTTGTTCGTCGTGGTCTGGTTCAAGTACTTTTTACTTTTTTCTTGCTGCTTGAAGTCGGGACGCGAGAGAAGCGCACGTAGAAAAATAAACGTCCGTTGGTCGTCGCGACCGCGACGCTGTCGGCCATGCTGATTTGATCGTAACAAGTGCGTAGCTTCGGAGCTGTCGTAGGATTTTGTCGTAACCTGCGCAAAACTTACGAAAATTTCGGTTCGTGAATACGAATTTGTTTTTAAGTTTTGTCTTACGCATATTTTTGGCGTAAGATAGTTTCGTGAATCTGGCCTCTCCACTTGCAAAATTCGCAGGAAAGGTAAGACGGACGCAGACGACGTTGCGAGCAGACGACGTTGCAAAGGAGCAGACGACGCTCAGATAGGGGACCGCGATCAGCCAATCAGGGCTCGGCGTTCTGACGTCACCGCTACCCCCTGCGCGAGAAGCAGACGAACTTGCCCTCCGCATAGACCTATTGCTATATTACCCAAGTATCAAGGAGGATGCAGGGATTGGTGTTCCACGCGCCCACGTGCTGGATTCAGCAGTAGTAACTTTTCTAAAGCAAATACCTAAAACAAATGGCATCTTGCACGCGCGTTCGTCAACGCTTTATTTTGGTTATTTACTTCGAATCTTTTATACGGGGAAGGCGTGCGCGTGTGGCGCGTGGAACACCAATCCCTGCATTCTCCTTGATGCTTGGGTAATATAGCAAATGGTCTATTATTGCAGTATTATGTTCCCTCTCCGCGAAAAATATTTAACTACTTCTACTTGCTTCTATCATCTACAAAAGCATACACAATTTGAAATAACAGCGTTTGCAATCTCAACGAAACGTCGCGTTTTCGTTGGTCACACGCAGTTCTGACAGCCGGTACAGTGCTCCTCCCATCGCCGGAAATACTTTCGATTTTTGATTACTTTTTTTTCATTGGGAAAGCGGCCGCGTATCGTTATGATTTATGGATTTCTAGGATGGTTAGAGCCCGTATAAGTTAGTTATCGCCATATTAGGGCGATCTCAGAAACCTCCTCAGGGTACCTTTAAAGTGAAACGGAGCATAGGCAAGCCTTCTGTATGCTCTGTGTGCTTATGCATTGCCGGCTTTTGGGCTATGCGCGGTTTATGTTGCCTTGGTCGGCGTATAGCGTCTTTTTGTTACGCTTGATCGTTACGCTTGTCGCACAAAATCCAGCACTTAAACACATTCTGCGTTAAAAATAGCGTTCGAGAGGCTTAAACGCTGCAGCTCCCGATCCAAGCGGAACGACACAGCGGCACGGGTTGTTGTTGGTTTTGCTTCGCAGAAAGAAACCGCGAGAGCGCGAACGCACCGAGAAAGGATCGGAGGGAAACAACAGACTTCAGAACGTTCGGTTCCGTCCTTTCACCTCGCTCCGAACCGGACATGACGCATCGTCGCTTTCTTTCCAGACGCGTCTCTTTGTGTTTTGGTTTTCTAACTCTTTCAGATGACCACCAACGATGACAGGCATCACGAATAGTCCCGGGGAAGCCGAAAGAGACAGAACCTATCATTTAGACATCACCCTCCTGGCTCGATCCCTCCTCCGCCCACCATACCGCGCAAGTCTCTGCACGTGGTCGATGTCACTGTTCGAGGAACGAACACAAAAGGAGAGACGCACTGGCCCGATTGTTTCGACAGAAGCCTACAATTTTGAGCGGCAATGCGCGTGCGCGCTGGCGATCAAACGGACGTGGCTCTCTCAGCTGGTGAAGTTTCACTTTGTATCGAAAGGTTTTCGTTACTTGTCCGTCTCTAACATTTTTCTTCTTCTTGTCCAATAGACTGGCAATTTGAGACATGATTGTGAAAACAATGGGCCGTAAAAAAGCGTAACGATTTGCTTGTAAAACAAAGCAAATGTTGGGAGGCCGAAGGCTTTAGAGATAAGAAGGGGGTCCCGAACGTCCTTTTTATTATTTTTTATATTTGTTTTTTTTTGTCTAAAATGTCTCAGAGCGTCCACTGCAACGCATGGCTTAAGGACACATGCAAAAAAAAACATTTTTTTAAATAGCCTAGATGGAAAAAGTATGTTATAAAACGAATTTACAAAGAAGAAAGAAAATTTTTAGAGCTATATTTACGGCGCAAAACGAATTTGTAGTTGGCACCCGCGGGAGCCGCCGCTGGTCACGTGGTAGACCTGTGCGTGGCCGCCGCCGCACGCTGAGCGTTTTGCGCCGCCGCTTCAACGCGTTTCTCCACGCCGCCGTCGCCGCCGCCGCACAAGTTCGTCTGCTTCGGGGCGCCGCCGCCGTCATCTGACCGGCGCACAGGTCTATCACGTCTGCTTGCGCTTTTTCAAAAGCTTCATTTGGGCTCTAAAAGTTACTTATTAATCTTTGTTTTTTGTTGCACTTCAAACGAAGATGAATAAGTAAGTTTTCGAGACCATAGGAAGCTTCCGAAAGAGCGCAAGTACCACGTGACAAATAGGAGCCAGTCACGTGATAAATATGGGCCACTTTTCCGCGGCGCCCGTGGCCGCCAACTACAAATTCGTATAGCGCCGTAAATATAGCTCTAAAAAAATTTATTTTTCGTTGTAAATTCGTTTTATGACTTCCTTTTCCCAACCCGGCTGTTTAAAAAAAAGTGTTTTTTTCTTTTCATGTGTCCTTTAAAGCAAAAGTTGAGGAAATTGCTTTAAAAATAAAGAAAAAAATATATAGGTAATCATCTAAAGTGGTTCTACAGAGATGCACCTCTGCTGAAGATATAGGGCACACCCAAGACAGTGCAACTTCATCTACGTGCTCTGCTTGTAAACGATATGGTGGAAATTTAATATGGCTGGTTTTGTCCCTACCCCCTTTCTACGTTGATCATCGACCGCGCTCACTATTAATCCCTGATTCTCCCTCGCTGTTTAATGAAACCAATGAAACGCCGCCTCGCTTCTTCCCCGAGCTACGAAAAGAACAGAATTCCAATACGGAACAAGTTTGGCACTCGTAACGCACTCGCAATATTTCCCGTACCCGAGGAAAACGACAGACAGCATTTTAAGAAACAGCCAACTTTCGCCTCGTCTACACCTCCACAAAATAAAGGTATTCCACTTTTGACAGGAACAAAAGCATCTTTTACCAGCCAGTTTTTTGCACAACCCGTCCAACTCTCCCATTTTTAATACTCCCCGACACAGAAGTCGTTAACCCGAGAAAGCTAACGCGCGACTGAAACGGCGCTGAGCCTCGAAAGCGCGTAAAGGCATTAAGCCCCCGCATTTCAAAATTCTAGATAGAGTCACGCGCAGACCAAATCGAGCCTCCCAAACGAGCCTCGAAGGTATAACACCACCGGGTTACTAAATCGAGCACGCCACGGTCATTTCCCCGGTGAAAAAGAAAGAACCGACAAGAAGCCAAACCCTAGAAACCTGTATTGCGTCACAATTAAGCGCTATGAACAAAGGAGATTATCTAACGCCGCGGCGTCGACCTTCCTTTGGTCGTCCCTGAATCGACTAGAAGCCCCCGCGGCGCTTAAAGACGCCGGGCTGCCGGCCTTATAATCTATTCCCGCCCTAGCCGCGCGCGGCAAGGGTAGGCGCGGGCAACACTGCACGCATAAAATGCAGCGGGAGCAAAGTCGCTACCTTCGAAATTATGCGACAGTCACGAAACGGCGGCACGCAGACACCACCGAAAATAACCTCGAACAGCACACCACTTCGGACGCCGCGGGGAGTGCGATGGCGATCAACCAACCAACCAACCAACCGCGTGAATAACAAAGAAAGCGAAACGAAAAACGGCACAAACGGTTTCTACCCACGACCTGCGAGAGCGCAGCGCCAGCTTCTAATAAAAGACTCCGCCGCGCCTAATTTCGCGGCAATTACACATTGGTGGCCGTGGAGACAAAAGAAAAGAAAAAACGAAAGGGTATGGGGTGGTTGAGGAAGGAGGGGGGGGGGTTGTCGAAGAAAGCGGCTTCCGATGCGTGGCGACCACTCACTGGCTCGAGCGAGTTATGTAAATGACGTTGATTCCGTCGTATACGGTCGGTGAGTTCCCATGGAGGACCTTCTCGATGTATCGTGATGGTGCAGTCGTCTCCGTGCTTCTATAGAGTCGCTTTGGTTAGAGGGACACGGGCGTTGTTTTAGGGACGAGCTTTCGCCTTTTAACCCGTTCATTCTCGCCGAAGGCGGATTGCGTACTTGGATACTGCAATGGCGTTTCTCACACGGACTAGTATCGGCAACTTTTTTTTCATACATGTAATTAAACTTTTTTTTTTCAGTTTCACATTAAGCAGAAGTTTGCGAGTTTCCTCTCCTGCAGTACATGGGGCAGTAAATCATGGCGAACAAATGAGTGACCCAGCGAATAAACAAACTCAAAATACGATTTTAAAAAAATGAAATGCGCGCATGGGCGATCGCCGAGTGTGTTCATTGTCAATCTGCGCATGTTCTTTTTTTTAGTTCTAATCGTATTTTGAGCGTCGTCATACGCCGGAAGCCTTTTATTGTTACCCATGGTTCGCTGGCTCCGTGTTTTGAAAGAAAGTAAACTCAGATTACTTTTTTTTTAATGTGTACAGTTTGTGACCAGCTATATTACACTGAGGTATTTACAAATACGTCCTCTCGCGTGTTTCGTGTGAACCAATTGAAAAAAGGAGAAAACGTAATATAAGGAGAACAAAAATTATACGGCGAGCAAGTGTTCCAAAAGCCGTCTCTGGCGCATTGAAACGCCGGGAGGAACACGGCAATCAAAGGGGCACATGGAGAACACGCATGGAAGGCGCGATGGCGAGGCAGTCAAAAACGCGCGGTCATCGGTAAAGGTCGGGGGGGGGGAGGACAAAAGCACGTGGGGATGTTTGGGGGTAAACGAACGCGCCTAATTCGTGTCTTAGCCTCCAAATAGAGGTCACGGTTTAGGATAGAGTTGGCGTTTAATGAAAACGCAATTTTCTTTTCAGGGATTGTTTGCGTTCTCTGCATTTTCAAGCAATGCAAATCTGGATACATAGTCACAGCGTGTTGTCTACAAATGTGGTATTCGTAGATATTTTGATTCACTAGAATTCAACAAATACGATAATACGCACAAGCGATGACGTACACGAAGGGGTTTGTAAGCAAGCACTTCTTGACAGAAGTATAGAGTTCAAGTTTCAGGGGACCTGCATGCCATGGAGACATTGTTCGTCAAGTTCTCTTTATATACTTTCGTTTGAAAGGTGTAAATACTAGTTATTACGTTTTATGTTTTGCTACCCAACGAACCCAGAGTTTCCGTTCAGCATCGCTGTTCCGTAAAATATTAAAAAATATAGGCCGCCCGAAAACCTGTCTAGAACGCGTATTTCGCTTAGGATCTTTAGCGTCTTCATCAACTTTACCTGACATTGAGATTTTTGGGGGACGGAGTGCGCACATAGGCCAAACCCGTTCGAACGTTCGCTCCCAACAACGAAAAGAAATAGACGCTGAACAAACGGAAAGTGTTCGGTGAAGTTGCGTTCAAGCGTGAGCATACAACAAAAGACGACTGCTTCCCTCTCTCGAGGAAGTTGTCCTATTCGCGTAACAGCTGACCACTTCTCGGCGCTTTTTCTTGTGTTTGTTCAGGCAATGCCGCAAGAGACAGGCCTTCCGTGCTGAGCGAACATTTCAGTTGGGAAGCTAACTCAAGGTTTAGCCCAACCGGAACTTATTGATCTGCACGCAACTGGCGTCCTTCAAGACCCTCGTGTACAGCCACAGCCATGCTATGTCGCAAGCATAGTGTTGCAGGTAACGGTGCATCCTACAGCGGGTACCACGCATTCAAAACCTCACAACGTACAGTCTCCACCAACGTGAAAGACCCTTTCCTCCAGGGAGTTTATGCCGCGGTGCTAAGCACATTTTCGCCAAGGGTACTTGGAGATTTAGAAAGAGAACGGAACTAAGGTTCGTTTATACCCTCAACCCAAGCAAAACGGTCCTAGCGAAGGCGAATCCTTTGCAGCCGCTTTAAACCGCCGCGTCGAATGGGTCCTTAGATTGGTGGAGGCTGTATACGTATATTTGCCCGGGTTAGCGGTTGTCCCCGCGGAAAGTAAGGGCAATCGTGTAGAGGCATAATCGGTTCGGCAATGGCACAAACACGCACAGAAACATGAGGAACATCATGACAGTGAGCTCTTGACCAGGCACGTAGCCAGGATTTTGTTTCGGGGGGGGGGGGGGGGCCCACCCATGACAAAATGCTGTATGAGGAGGAGGGGGGAGAGGAGGCCCCAGCAAAATGGAAGATTTGGGGGAGGGGAGGGGGGGGGCGGGCCCCATGGGCCTCCCCCCTGGATACGTGCCTGCTCTTGACGCTGTCTGATTGGTTCATCAGCTCGTATACCGTCGTCTCCGTCTGGACTTAAGCTGGAACCAAGTATAGCACAGCGCCGATTGCTTCTTTGTCACTTCAATAAAAATATTCCGTTCGACACAAACACTCCTTTGTGTAAAGTCACGCATAAAGTCGCGCTTTAAGTCACGCATAAAATCACGCATAACGCCACGCATAAAGTCACGCAAACCACGGAGGTCGACGAAGCTTTTAGGAGGAACTTGTCAAAAACCTGGTCTTTAGTCGACAACAGTTTAAGAAACACAGGGCGTGACTTCCGATGTTCACGCCTCTTGCTTCGTCATTCGTTCCTGGGCATTCTTATTGCCTAATGCCGCAATCAGATTGGCTTTGAAACGAAAATAAGTTGTCAACGACTACAGAAGCCATCGAGAGCAGTCGACATTTCACTACGTAGCACAACCTCGATCGCTTATTTATCACTTCTATAAGGATATTCCATTCGACACATGAAGGATGCTTCGTGTAAAGTCACGCATAAACACATTAAACGTCTGAGTTATGTCCTGCGAATAACCTGCTTTCTGAAACGTTCTGTAGGAATGAACGCTTTCTTTCCTTTACGTCCTTGCGTAGGGTACGACGCCTCGTTTTATGGAGCGTGAGTCACCGGCTTATCTCGTTTGTATGCACTAAATTTAGGATTCTTAAAAAGGCGATACTCTTTCTAGGCCGTTGAGACTTAGTTTTGCACTCACGTGCTCATTTGGTCTATTGCCTCTTAAACACCACAAATCCTTTAAAAAGAAACATAATTAAGCGCAAAAGGATATTCATCGGGCGAACTGTCCGTATTGCAGTTCAGCTGGAGTAATATAATATGAACTAATTTATTTTGCGACTGGACTTACAAAACAAAAAGCATAAAAACACACACTATTTATTCTAATCACACGGCACTTCGGAATAAAAACATGTCGAGACATCTCGTTTACATTCACAGGTGTATTTATAACTTCAGCATTTTGGTTGTTCATGACTTTCTGTCTTGTTCTTTGTGAACAGAATCGTTAAAAATCTTTAGAAACCTGGATCGTTCTGATGCGAGTTGTAGAATGCAAGGTTACGCAATTTCATCGGCAGATGTATGCCGAACAAGTCGTTAGCAAACAACAGCGCTTCATCTGAGCGTGAACTTACGTTCCCAAAGATGTTTTCATAAGCCATAAGATGAGTTCGCTTTAAAAAAAGATAACAGCGGTTTTTTTGTTTTTTTTGGCGATATTGTTTTTCGTTATTGGGACAAAGGGCGTGGGCGTTGGGGTTTCTTTAAAGTGGGACTTTTGCGTGGGCAAAAGGCAGGCGAAATCGTGAAGGCACTTGGAATGAGTGCAATAAATAATGACTTTGTGCTTATTCATTGTTTCAGCCAAAGTTTGGGCACAGTCGACGATACGAACTAATACACTAATCGAACAGCATCAAAAGCGCAAGTCACTGGGCCGGGACTTTAACTGGGCCTTCTTTGTTTATGATTGATTCAGCGATGATGGAACACGTGCAGAAACGTGACGAACACAATGACGGTGCCCTTTTGACGCTCTCTGATTGGTCCCAGCAGCTCGTAGCGTCAGCTACGTCTGGACTTAAGGTAAAACAAAGTACATAAACACAAAAAAGTGTACTTTGTTCAGCTCTTGAAAAGATGTAACGAATAACGTAACTACGTTACCCGTTACTCCAAATAAGTAACGTAAGTGCGTTACCCGTTGCTGTTTTGAAAAAAATGTAACGAGTACTTTACGACGTTACCGAAACAAGTAAGGGGTATACCTGTAACGCCATTACTTATAATGCGTTACCGCCGACGCCGCTTTAGCGTTCTCATCTTCTAGTGCCATGTTTTCTACGGAGCGATAATGAGATGCTCGTAAATCACCACGTCCGGCGATTCTTAAGTTGTCAATGACTACATGGCCTCGGTCTTCTTTCGTCTGAACAGAAGCACAGGTGTTCGTTGTCAAATCGTGCCTGACTTTTTTTAATTTTTGCCGCGGCGCATTGCAATGTCAAGACCCGAGCTGCCAATATCGGTTGCGCCACAATCCGCCAGACGCCGCGTCGGAGAGGAAGTCCGGGGCGTTGTATATTATACAGCGTCCTTTCCTGCTGGTCGCGTCGAGATTGAGCTGCAACAACGTAGAAACCCGCTCGCTTGCCTTCGAAGCGACCCATACTCCGTTTCGCCTTATACGATATGGGCCACCGCGAACGCTATACGAGCCACGCCAGCCGGTCCGGTGCACCGTAAACGTATACCACGTGACTTCGGGCTCCGCGCGTCGCTGCCCCACACTTCGCAAGGTCACGTGACACTCACGTGGCTCTGGATTGGCTCCGGCGGCTCGTACGGTCCCGCTGTGCTCCATCGTATGAAGAAACGGACTACTCTTTGCGCTGATATGTTTCTGTGCGTGCGTGCGTGTGTGTGTATGTGTCAGTTTGGGCTTCGTGAAGGCAATTATGTCGCACTCCTCGGTTAAATTTGACGTCCGTGACGGTCCGCCAGAGAAACTAATTTGCGGTGGTTACAACGGCACCGACTTAACTTTGCGTCGGGGGTCGCGGCCACGGGATTAGTCTCAAAACTAATTCGGTGTTCATTACGCGAAAGAGAAACGATAAAGATATTTCAACTGCTGCTGCTCATTTGGATCGGTGCGTCTTCGCTAATTTTTGTGCAATGAATAAAAAAAGAAACAAGAGCGGCTTCTGCGCCTAAGAAGCGCGGCATAGAACACGGTGCTGATGTATGTATTTAGTGCTGTCTCATTTCGTGCAAGTGTAACCCTCATAAGGTCCTAACGCTGTTTGGGACACAACAAAGCTCGGATTGATCGATTGATTGATTACGAAAAATGGGCAGTCCGCGTTAATCCCAGGTACAGTCAGAGCAATAGCCGCGATACGTCACGGTGAAGTGGATGGATATCGCTGTTGTGTTCACGCACCGTGTGGGGTGGGGTGCGTGATCAAGAGCGTTCGGAACAAGATAAGACATCTGTTTTGTTCCGAACGCTTTTGTTTGTTCCATTTTGTTCCAAACGCTTTTGTTTATTTTTTGTTTGTTTGTTTTGTTCCCGAGCTGGTGAAACTACGTCTCGCCGGCATGAGCTCTTGCATAGCCTCCTCTATACTCACAAAGCCTGGCCAGTTCGACGGCGGAGCCATAGAGTGCCCGGTCGCAGATTTGGAGTGCGAGGATTCTGATAGCACAGAGCATCAAAGAGCCATTTCTCGGGGAACCTGGACGTCAGCGCACTGCTTTTGCAGCTGCGAGGACCCGAAACACACTTTCGTGGCTACTCTAGCGTCTTGGCGTCTCGCCGCAGCGGGGCGCTAGTCACGTGGCTCTCCTCTCATCCGTTGTCTGCCGCTCCACGTTTTCCATTTCGGCGGCCGCTTCTCGTGGCGATCTGTCTGACTTTGTCAGTATATATGAGAGGATATGGCTCTTGTCATTGACATATGCTACGACGGCATTTTGTTAGGGGCTATAATTTTTTTTCCAGAGAACGCTTGCAGCGGGCATTGGTTAAAAAAAAAAGTTATTTTTTACAGAGAAGCTGTTTGTGGCTAGGGTTCTGTGGATTTTTCGTGTTCGTGACTAAAAACTCTACGGTCGCACCGCCGCACGCGCCGCGCGCGCACGCCTTCCCCGTATAAAAAATTCGAAATGAATCAGCAAAATCACGCATGACGAACACAATGGCAGGGCCATTTATTTTAGGCTTTTGCTTTAGAACAGTTACTGCTGCAGACGCCGGCACGTGCGGCGCGTGGAACACCATTCCCAGCATTCTCCTTGATACTTGGGTCATTTAACATTAGGTATATTTCCCTTCTCTCGTCGTAATGGGGAGGCCGCGTACAGTCCGGACTCCCGAAGAGCAACGGCGGGAACAGGCAACGAGAAGGTCAGCGGCGGCGGCGGGCGGCAACACCACCCATGAAGATCGCGCACAAGACGCCAGATGCATGCGGCAAACCAGACAAGACGACGAACGTCGCGGGGCGGAGAACGCATCAAAAAGACGCAGGTACCATGCTCCCAAATTGGACAACCTTAATGTAGCATGCGCTAAATTCTGTGTCACGTCTGTGTCGTGTGCTAAACAGCTTCGCTGGTCATCCACCTTCACAGAGTGGAATGGCTCAGTTTTTTTTCCTTTTAGGGGTTTTTCCACGTTTTACGTAAGTTTTGCAGTAAGGTCGTATTTTTAAAGATCTTTTTTGGCACTTTTTGGATAAATAAATGACCTGATGACAACACCGCCAAATCACACGTGGATCAAATTAAGTTTACTAGTCGACACTTTCAAAGGGTATAAGGGGCATTTTGATTGCATTTTTACACGGCGCAAGCGTAATTAAACGGCCTAAGAATCCTAAAAATACCAAGCATTATAATTATACGTGGCTTTTTCCCTATTAAGTACGTGACCAATCATCGCGGCAGCCCCTTTTTGTAATATGCAGCTCAGAAAAGGGGCGTTATGTAGTGCTAGAGTGGCGGTATTTATTGTTTTTGTTTTAATGAGGAAGATTGTTACGCGTGTTTGTAATTTTGGGTTTTCTAGGATGCTTACAGGGCCCGTACCTCGGACAACCAGGTGCCTCTTAACCTTGGTTTGCAACATAAAAAAAAAAGATCAAAACTTATTTTAATGTTTTTTTAAGATTTTCTGGCACGTGGCCAACATCGCATCACCACCCGCACTTCCCGACTGTATACTCCGTTTCGCGATAATTCGTGGCGAACTGTGGAGGCTGCAACCCCCGCGACCCAATAAGGGCGCCGGAGCCAGGCACGTGATAACACCCCATGGTCGAGGCCACCGGGGCCTCGTTACCGCCACAGCAACAGAGCCCTTCGCGAAGAAAAGTAGTTCTAGGGTTCTTTTTCTTCTATCGTTATTTGAACTCGCGCGATTCCATCTATAACGAGAGTATATTAAGAATAAAGACTACATAATCACAAATTTACGAGTTTCAATTATATTTAAACTAAAAATGTAACGCCACGTCCGTATCCGCTCGATTTGTTTCGCCTTTTAGCCCCATGGCCGTTGGCGATCGCCGGCTACCGCAGCCGTGTAATCGGCCGTTTCTCTCTCAAAACATCGCACTGTGCTCTGGAATTAGAACCCGTCACAGATTCGCGGCTAAATTGAGCGTATGGTTGTCTCATAAACCGTTCCCAAAGTGCTCGCTATTCTAGCGGACGGAAATGTTGCTGCGGTGAACGCGTTCATCCTAAGTTGGTTGGTTTCGGAGCAGACGACGTTTGGCTATAGCAGACGACAGCAGGTTCCTCCGGGCCTCGCGCCTCGCATTTTGGCGTGGTGACACAAATGCACCCGTCACGTCTGGTCACGTGGCTCGCACCGGCGCTCTTATTGGCTCGCGGGGCCCTTGCCTCCACCGTTCGCCAAGTGGCAGGGCGCGGCGAGCCCGGGCCTTTTATTACGTTGCCCTGCAACCACGCGTGACACTGCGGCATATTAGGCAGTATGGAATGCCGACGTATAGACTCACGACAAAAGATTTAATGTGATGATGACAATGCGTTTCTTTGGCTGGCGGTGACTCTGCAGCAACGCCAACTCAACTCCCTGACGTCACGAGTCTGCGGTGGCGCTGGTGTCGGGGACTGCGCATGCGTAGAAGAGTCGCCTCATCGCGAACCTGGTTTTCTGCACACTCGCGTTGCCCACACCCGGTGTCGACAAAAGGCGGGCTTGTTTGTAAACAGTGTGATTGGTGTATTCGCTCTTTCTCGCGTGTGATAGTTGGAGTCACCATCGGCGTGCGACGCCAGTGTGAAATCAAATAAAAGCACCTTCTCAGACCACATGCTCAGGCTGCTGAATCTAGACAGGTCGGGTTGTTTGCGCAGTGGTTGCGCCTGACACATGCAAAGTGAAACGGTACACGCTATCTTTTAGAAATGGCCATTTATAGCACTGCCAGACTTGATTCACTCTTATGATAAAATATTGATGAGTAAAAAATTAGGAAACATACGTGAACCGAAATCGTGCCGGGGCTACACAATGGATGGCGCCACACCGTTTGTTGACAAAAAAAAAAGGCAAATACTTCTTAGCTGATCCCTTTTTGTTTTCATTTTAGTGGGCTCTTATCGGCTGCCTTGTCGACCGATGATGAAAGATGATCGAAACACAGAACACACAGTGTTTGTTAAACTCTGAGTGACAGCTGTTCGATAGTGCCTTGCACTCCGGGAAACAGCTTCTGGTACGCAGCTTTCCAGGAGATATCAATCGACCAACCGAAACAAATAATGTCGAATCACTCGACTGAGCACGCGAGCGCGGTGTCGATATTGTAGGGCGGAAGGGAGTCACTGCAAATGCCCACAACTTGACACCGAAAACAGAGCGGAGAAGGCGATTGTTTTGACTGCAACGCCATCAAGACAAAAAAAAAACGATAGCCGAGCCTAAATCGATGGGGGAGAAGGTGAGGTATTCTGTACAACGATCATGCGGTTTCAGTGACAAAAAGGGCGTTCAGTCTTCATGCCGCTATGACCGAGTGAGCATTACAGCGTAATTTGTACACGTTTAAACCGTTGCATATTTTGAGCCTTCACTATCAGAAATAGGGGTTGTAGGGGAGTACACCCCTTTTCCCGTATGTAACACCCAAAGCTACATTTCGACGTTCAGTCCACTGACGTCGAGCTAGCGATACCAACTTTTACGAGCGGCTTGATAGTTGTTGGATATAACCTACTTCACAGGTAGCTAAGGTGCGTACATTACCTATTTTAATAAGTTGTATCGCTCGACTATCAAGCCGCTCCTGAAAGTTGGTATATATATATCGTCGGTTCGACGTCGGTGGACTAAACGTTGAATTGTTGTTTTGGGGTGTCACATATGGGACAAGGGGTGTACCCCTACACCCCCTATTTCTGAGAGTGTTTAATTAGAAGCAAAGTGGTGGTGCGGGCCAGATAGTTTATCTTAGTACTTGGCAAGTCCCGCGTGGCACCGAAACATTTGAAGTGAAATTCGGTGAGCTAAAGTGCACTTGGTTGAAGTGCACTAAACTAGCACGTCCGAGAGGGTTATTAATAGCGCAATTCCGTGCTTGCTCGAAGGGCCTCTTGTAGCGGATTCACCGTTTTGCAATTTTTGTCCCTATAGGCCCGTTCACATATCCAATGCAGCGCTGCGTAACGGAGAGTCAGCGCTGCGCCAGCTCAACGCTCGGTGCTCACTCTGCGCTGAGTTCGCGCTGCATTGTGTGTGTACGCTGAAAAAAAAAATCAGTGGCGTATAGTGGAGCGTTGATACAACGCTGAAACAGCGCTGACAGCGCAAAGCCAGCTCTGCGTCTATTGCGCAGAGTGAGCGCTGCGATGTATATGTCTTATTTCGCAAAGACTTCGTATAACTAAAAAAAAAAAGCCCGAAATATGAAATTACAACTAATATATTATAATCTAAATGGGCAGATTACCGTGGTCAGCAAGCTCCACCGGCATCTATAAGAAACGCCGTTATATGTGTCAGCGGTACAGGTATCGGAACGGTTCGAAATAGTTTTAGCAAATCGTTCCGTTACCTCCGATACCCACGATAACCATACCCGATAACGGTATACGATGCATGCTCAAAGGGGGCGGCGGAGCATCCCGTATCGTTATCGGAGTCATCGCAGCGATCTACTAAAACTCTCTAATAAAAACAAACAACACCATCCCCGCACGGAATTGAGAGACATCAGACATAGCCGCAAAAGAGCCGTAAAAGGCAAACCCCGAAACAGAGTATGCAAGTCAAACAACGTGTCTCTGCTCCTGGCAACGGGCCGCAAAGTTGAACTGACAGGCGCGTCGGCGGAACGCGTGAGTTATGGCGTCGCACACTCGCGACGCGTGTGGCCTTTGCAAACAGCTGCGTTAGTGCAAAGTCCACTCGGCGTTCGGCCGCTCCAAGCGGAACCGAGAGCGATAGCTACTCATCGCGAAGCGACCATCTCTATTGCGACGCCAGCGTGGACCATATATACTCGTACCTGTATACACTCCCTCGAACGAAAACACCGCGGCCTCCTTCGAGCCGCCATCTTTGTGCACCTTTCCAGCGCGCTTGTCGCCGGGTCGCAAAATGCCAACTCACCGGGCTGTGGACGCACACGCGCCGCATCTAATAGACCGCTGAAGAAAGTCTCTGAGCATACACTCAGAACACGTTCCTCAGCTCGGTAGGCAGAGATATAACAGCGCGTAGAAGGCGGTTATTAGAATGGTCCATTCACCGGGGCTTCGAACAAACACAGGAAGATGCCCAACCGTCGCACCCCTAGCGGCCAAGCGTCGCACCTCGCGTCTCAAGATGCTCATGCGCTCCAGCCTTTCAAATGTTTTCTTTCACCCAGCTTCAGCTACCCCGCGTCTCAAAACGCTCACGCGCCCCAGCCTTTGCAGTATGCTTTCTTTCACCCAGCCTCAGCTACCCCGCGCCTCAAGACTCTCACGCGCCCCAGCCTTTGCAGTGCCTTCTTTCACCCAGCCTCAGCTACCCCGAGCCTCAAGACTCTCACGCGCCCCAGCCTTTGCAGTGCCTTCTTTCACCCAGCCTCAGCTAACCCGCGCCTCAAGACTCTCACGCGCCCCAGCCTTTGCAGTGCCTTCTTTCACCCAGCCTCAGCTAACCCGCGCCTCAAGACTCTCACGCGCCCCAGCCTTTGCAGTGCTTTCTTTCACCCAGCCTCAGCTGAGACGCTGTTTTAGCAAGCGGGCTCCGGATACGTCAGGAAAATTACGCAAAAGGAATTACGTAAAGAAAAAAAAAGTTAGGAAATCCCTTTGAGAGGACAAAAACTGAACTACCAGAAAGAAAGAAAGGAAAAAAAGTTATCGCATTTGCAAACGGAAGTGTAAGTATAAAACGTTACATAAAAAGAGACTGCCTATATGAAGAAAATTCCCCTTTGGTCGTACCGTGAGTCACACCCGCGCTCAGGAGTTAAAGGAAACTCTATTTCACGGTCGGTATATATCGTTCCCATCAGCTGTGTGAATTCCGGGTTTCGAAACAAACGTCCCGGTCAGCCACCCATTTGAATCCGGTCAACCTGACCTTTTCACTTGTTGTTGTTGATTTTTCCCCAGCGCTCCAAGTTCGAAACGTAGAAGCAAGCGGATCTGGTTGCGGTGTCAGCGGTGTAGATACCGGGTGCCAGTGAGGAAACGGTACCGTCATTTTCGACTCGCGCAAAGAATCTGCGCATCGCAGAATTCTGAAACTGCGTGATAATGTTGCACTATAGCAGGGGTGATAAAATGCGAAGGTTTGAGAACATACCATTTACCTATATAAAAAAATAAAAAATAAAGACAAAAAAAAACATTTTTGTGATCGGACGTTTACGTAAGCTTAATTTTGTCAAAACCGAAAATCACACTGTGGGTTTCTTAGCATATTTTCGGTGAAAAAATGTCATCAGCAAAAAAGAAAACGGGGCTTGGTGTCTGTCCGTCCCTTCCTGTCCTCTAGTTACCACGTTGATTTTTACCTAGATCGCCTGCCTACTAGATTTAAGTTTAACAACAAAAAAAATTCTCTTGGTGTTAAGTATTTTTCCCGATATAAATGTCACATGTGCCCACAATGGCATTTCTTGCTTTAACGATATTAGGCTTGAGTGGACGCCGCGGCTCGTGGAAAACGTTTACTTTTGCTCTATATAGTCTTTATCCAGAAAACGTCGCGTTCTCAAACTTTCGTAATCTATCACCACCGCTAGCACCGTGCCATAAAAAGACGGCTCTTTTTTTCTTTTTTGTAGAGAACACCTTGTACTGCAAACCCAATGTCACACCCGGAGGGAAGCAGCCACGGCGATCGGCTGACGTCAAAGCAAAGAACCTCGTCCACCGATTAAAAAAATAAAAAAGAATGCCGGCCGCAGGCGTTAAAGGTCAAGCGGACGGTTGGAACCGTTTACCGATTTCCGACACCCATATAACCGTGTCCGATCGCTTCCGTGTACACTGCTGCCCGTCCGATAAGCCACATAACTAAAACGATAAGCAGTCAGCGGTACGAAACCGTTTGCGTCAGTTCCCGCAGGTATACGAATTGTTCCGAGGTAAAGTCTTACGTTACGCTCGTAAATAAAACATATAAACAAACGCACAAAAAGCAACGAGCCGATGAAGTCAAATAAACGCCCGCGGCCCGACCTTGGAGGTAAGCGAGTCTCCTGCCGTTATCGCGTGAAAGCCGCGTTTCCGCATGTATGTATGTACAGGTACGCTTGGCTCCAAACTCATTAAACAGAAACATGGTTGTGATTAAACTATAGAGGCTCAAAGATACGTACAAGCTCCCCCTCCACCCCCTCCCCCCAATCCAAATAGGAAGAAAACAAAATAAAAACGTCAAATTTAGACGCCTTCGAGTTTGTGTGGCTTCCTGGACTCGCGTCCTTGGTCGGTTCAAAGCGGCAGACGCGTGTCCGTTTTGACGTCTTAACCGCCTGCTAGCGTCGTGCTGTTGTGAGACGCTGCAAGGAGCGCTGGCGAAGATGCTGACTCATGTTATAGGCGGCGCTGCAAGGATCCCACGTTGATGACGTTTTTGGGGGGACATGCACAGGGCTCGTTTTCTCGGTGGTTTTGCGTGGCGTGCATCGGAAACAACCACACCCTTAAAAGAAAAGTTTGTAGGTTAAGTTTTTTGCTGAACACGAGACAAACGAATCATGGAGTAGAGTTAAAGTAATCCAACAATTGACGATTAGGCAAAAAAATAAGTTCAATGTACTTCGATACAAACAAGGTAGAGGGTCTTAGAGCGATAAACTGGTATCCCGTTCAACAGGCAAAAGTGACCCCCACCTGACTGCCTCCATGTTGTACAATTTTGACCACTAGCCACTTGTCCATACCAAATCCTGAGGTTTTTACGCAAAACTGAGCCGAGATTTGTATCGCGATCGTTGTAAAAAAACTTGAGAAACTATTTTTCAATACTGTAAGCCCAAGAGATCAGTGTCTAGCTCCGATAAAAACCCAATATACAGCACCGCGGCTGACGGCATCTAACGGAGGCATTGCGAAGCTGCCCGAGTTTTTGTCGTCAAAAGCACATTTTGGACTTAAAGCAAACGAAACATACGTTATCTCGCCGGTCCTGTGATTAAAGATCAATAAGCAATCATCTTTTGCGCAGTACTTTGTTAAAATCTAGACGTAAAACTATAAGGTCACGTGTCTAGTGGTCCAAAATGTGCAACATGGCGGCGGCCAATTGGGGGTCACTTTCAGCTGCCAGTTTTTCGCTCTAAGCCCCTCTACCTCGTTGTTCGAAACAATCAGCAGATGACGTTTCACTTTATCAATTTTCCCGGTGCAAAATGATTTTTTTTTCTGGTCAAATTTAAGCGTAATATTAGCTTTGTCGTTCGTTGGGATCCTTCAATAATGTTCGGAGTCGTTGGCTGTCACCATGCCCTGCAAAAACGTTAACTCAAAAACATTTTATTTTTTTTTTTTTTTTTTTGCTGTAGAGTCATTATAACGTGATCGTGGCTCACCACGCTTTGCCTTTCTGGGGCTCTCTCAATGACTATCGAATTATACGAGAATTTGTTTCTAAAATAAAGAAATAAAAATAAAGGCACGCGTGTAGAGAAAGAAAACAACATAAAAAATATCGCACAGGCCCGTGCTGCCAAGAATGTGAGTTCCGTCGTAAATGGACCGCCGCGTCGTACAGTTTTGCTTTTGCGTTTACGTTATTTTATGTTGAGTTCATTCGGCACTTAACGTTCTTTCACGCCTGGCCTTCGATGTATAGCTCGCACACGTCCAGTGTGCGAGTTGCGCGGGAAAACCGCGGCAGGCAACACCACCCAGTAGCGATTCGCCGATAGTAAACGCGTCAATAAACGCTCTTCAAAAAAAAAAGAAAAAAAGAAAAAGAGAAGGCGTTAATCTGACGATTGCTTTGTAGGAAGGAAAAGGCAACAAAAAATAAAGAAGAAGGTATGTAAGTCGACACCACGTAGTTCGTAGTCGACTTCCCACGCAGTGGAATGCTGTAATCTCAAATATTTTAAGCGGAGTCCACTATCCCAAAACGAGCAGAAAACAAATTTAAATTATGTTTTTTTGTGCTCAGCCGATGCATATTCACACAGATAGGTCAGCTGAAGTACGAATCAAAGTTAAATTGAGTCCCGGATCTGCGGTGGCGGTGCTGTTGGCAGGCCACATGCTGCAGACGCTTCACATTACCCAGACCTGGACAAGGTTAACCCAATCAACAAAAATTGCATTATATATATATATATATATATATATATATATATATATATATATTGTATATTTTTATTTGCCTTTGCGTTTTTATAAGCAAGTTTTTAATTTTCCCTAAAAATAAACCCGGGAAGGAAACATCGAAAGGAAGCGGGAACTTTGTACCACGCTAGATCGCGCAGCCTCTGCAAGGTCCCCCCTCTTTCTCTGCTGGCATTATTTTCTTCTTTATAATATTTTTCTCATCGGAGCTGAAAAAGAAAAGAAAGTAAAAATAAAAAATAAGCGGCGGAAGCAGATGGCAACCCCGGAGCAATATTACAGCCAATATAGTGTCTATTTTTTTTTCTTCTTGAATCTCTTTTCATATGTTTGGCAGTTCCCCTCGAAGGAAATTCTTGGCACTGGAAACTGAACTGGAGGCTGTCCGCGCCCTTCGCGATTTGTACGTATATATATATATATATATATATATATAGAGAGAGAGAAAGAGAGAGAGAGAGAGCTCTCGGATATATATATTTCACTTTAGAATACTCCGTTACGTTTGTTCCGTCCTTTCACTCGATTATCTTGCTAACTATTGCACGTTCTATTTTTACTCCCTGTTGGCGCGATTCTCTTGAAGGAAATAATCTCACGAAATGACAAAGTATCAAGCTAGGAAGCATTCTGCAGGATAATTCTTAGGCGGTCAATGTAGTGATACCGGGTTGGTTTTTGACCACGTGACTTGTGATTGTTCGCAAGCTATGGACGCAACCTGTTTTCTGGTCCCAAAGTCGCCGCATTTTCGTGTAAGCCACACGTCTTCGTACATTTTGAAACCATGAAAGTGCTTTGATAAGCACGCGTACGAGTATTGTGATCGCTAACATATTCGCAAGCTTTGGACCGTTTTCGGACCGCCAGAATTAAGCAGGCCATTGGTGGGTGCTCAGCCATTCCTCTCTTGCTGTAATCGTCGGTACCAGGCAACATTAACTTCCATACTTGTATTTAAAAAAAACGCATGTTAGTTACATTGTTGTGTGGACTCGCAGACCTCAATTTGGGGGAACTGTCGCGACTTATGTAGGGTGCGGCCGTAAGGACCAATACATTTGTCATGCCTTGCAAAATTCGAACTCTAAACGAACATACCTGAAATTGGGCACGCGAACGTACTTTCTCAAGAAGTGTTATGTCTATTTTATTTTCTTCCAGAGCTCAAGTAAGAGGTTGCAAAATAGTGAAAATAGAGCAAAAACGGCGGCCTTGCGTTTCCTATGCCCTACCCCGGATGTTCGTGGCTACTGGTTTGTGAGCTTGCTCCCAGGTGGTCATTGTTCATAAATTTCATTAAAAGCATTAGTTATCACGATTTTCTTGCTCATCACCAGCCTATACTATTAAATCTTACATGTCTTAATTGTTTTTGTTTTTTTTGTGTGTTTACGAAGCCGTTTGGGAGCGAGCTCATAAACCATTGTGCAGAAGACAAATAGGCTGGTATAGGACATAACAGAAAATGCATGGCCTCCGATATTACTTTATTTTTATTATTTCCCTACCTTTAAGTTGAGCTCTAAAACATATACATAAAACTTTTTTTGCCAAAATACGTTCGCCTGCCCAATTTCAGGTATGTGCGTTTGCAATTCACATTTTGCAAGGCGTGCCAAATGTGCTGATCCTTGCGGCCACACCCTGTACACAGAAAAATAGAGTACTTCTGAAATTTTGAGTGGGTCCGACTGCGCAGATTTAAATATAAATTATAAAAAGTAAAAAAAAGTGTAGCTCTAACAAAGACACCAGGCGATGATGGTAGGATAGAATAACAAGTAGGCATTATTAACATAGAATACGTTCGTTTTATTCAAGTAAAAGCCAGAGCAACCCTCAACGTCTCTGTTGCAGTTGTTGTTTTCATTTTTACTCCGTTTTTAAATAAGGTGATACTCCTTTCGTTCCAAAATACTTTTTTTTTGCTTCAACTACAAACACACACTAAACTCATCAGAAAAAAAAAACCGAAAGCTTGATTTAACCATCCAGTCCTATCTTCCCAAAACATTAGGGCTTACCTTGATTAAAACGTATGTCAAAGCGAGAGCATACAATCAAATGAATCACCTTTCACTTCCGCTGGGAGCTCTGATCAAAGCGACACCGTCCCTGCAGAGTCAATCTGTCGGGTCGGTTCGCCGACAAAGACAAGACAAAAAGCGCGCAGACACGGCCGGTTACGAGGCTATAAATACTCCGGCGGACGACCGTGAGTAACTCCTTGAAACTATAAGAAGACGGGTTACGTCCTAGCAGGCGTCGCCCCACCGCCCTATCGCGACGTACATCAACTTCTCCGGAATTAGCAGGCAACGCGGCAAGGCTTCGCTTGTCCCGTCTCATTCGTTGTAGTAACCCACTTCAATGTTGATTGATTGCAACATTGATTGAAGGGCTGATTTAAAATCGATATATTTAGTGCTGACAAGTAATTGTAGAAGATTTTTTTCTTAGTGGGAAGAGCTATAGTTAACGACAGAATCAGAATGGCAGGGAGGTCGTTTGGTTCTCCCTTTTCCAGAGCGAGTTTACCATCTTTGATCAGGCTTCGGTGTCTTGCGAGTTTCGAGCGGGTACGGGCAGCCAAAGCACGACGGAAGGCAACCAGCGCGTGCTGGAGACCGGGCGTTCGAAATAGGCGCGCTGCCGTTGTCATCCTTTCAGCAATTATAAGAGAAGGAAGTCTCTCAACTCCACTTTATTTAGGCTGGCAACTCTGTATAGGAAACGTGAATTAAAAACTTGAAGGACGCTTAAGCTTCGCCTTTGAGAGTGGAACGCGATTCGCGACTCCAACTGTCTATAGGTGGCGCCACTCGTTTTCCAAAATGGCAGTTATAGTGAGGGTCGGAGATGCGTGCTGGTGTTCCAGTTGCTGAGCCTGTCTAGTCTGCTGGCTTCTCTGAGCCACACAAATTGTTCCCGCTTATACGAGGAAGCTAGGGTCTTGTGCGCGCAAGTTAGCTATTTATCCTAAAAAAAAGAAAAGGAGAAGACGGTTGTAATTGCTACGCCAGGAGGCACGTTTTAATTCAGAACGAAACCAAAAACTAACTTATATTTTGGACTTAATTTCTCAATATTGGTGTTAATATGGGTTTCTCTCCCAACTTTCACAGCGCAATTCTTGAGTTTAAAAAAGTGTTCGGTGAAACTTTATTCTGTGACATACGTGCCCGATCCAGGCACTTGAAAATATTTGGGAGTTCAGTGGCCCTTTAAAGACAGGGTATTTCATCCACCGTAGAGGTAACAGAATATTGTATTTGTTAAAGAAATCAGCGTTGATATTTGTGACTTCGTGCTGCTTTCCTCACTCAGATAATTGTCGTGTCAAATAATGAACTGCGTGGCTCTTCAATGGTTTTTTGGACAATAGACCCTTTCCGAAATTCAGTCTGGCCACTTTGATCACTATCATCATCTGTGAAACGGCATCTGTGCCATACCAATGGCGGCCTTCTAGTGGCTGATAAAGGAAGACGTTGAAGATGCTCCGAAGCGGATCTTGCGAGCCCTGTACATTCAGGGGGTCAGTACGACGCGACGTAGAAATGGAACGCAAGAGCTACGTAAGCGTTTATTTCTAATAACTCAGATTCTGTCAATCTGTGGGCTGCACACAATTGGCTTTAAAGCACTTTGTGTGTATAGAATTTTCTCGAGGCATCTCAGTGGGTTAGAGCTTTGTTCTGAATACAGGTTCTTGGTCACCATCGAACTGAAAGTGATTGAGAATGAACTCACACTGAACAATTCCTCGCGTGCCGTTGAATTGCGAAAGTGACGGTACCGATACAAGTTCATTTCCGCCATTGATATGGCAAAACTTAAACTGCTTTACGAACCACCAGATGGCACTGAATTTCGGAAAGGGTCTATTAGATGATTAATTGCTTTAACATTATTCCCAGCCAGGCACGTAGACAGGGGGGAGCCACGGGGCCCGGCCCCCCCCCGAAATCTTCCATTTTGCTGGGGCCTCCTCTCCCCCTCCCCCTCATTCGGCATTTTGTCATAGGCCCCCCCCCCCCCCCCCCCGAAACAAAATCCTGGCTACGTGCCTGTTCCCAGCACAAGAATAACAGAATCAATCCAAATGTTAAAAAAATATTGCCACGGGTGATGAGTTAGAAAATATATACAAAACGCATAAATTAATAAACACGCAGTTTTCACTACAAAAACAAAAAAATGGAATACGAGTCAGCCGACAAAAGTTTGTGTTGGTGTTTGCGTGCGTGTTTGTGTGTGTGTGAGGCTACGCGTGACGCATAGAACTTTATATTACATCCAGTGTTTATGGTTATCTTGATAACGATGTCAGCTATTTTCATGTGCTAAAAAGAAAACACTGAAATACCTCTCTGTCAAGACAATTATTGTTAAATTGCGCATTAAGGCCCGTTCACACTCTTGCGACCTCTTAAATCTTGGTTCCTTACAACCTCTTAAACGAGAGGACACAGTGGCGCCATCTATCGGGTTGCAGTGTAAACTTGACGGTCCGGCATATTTTCTATTTCTCCCGAGCATTATCCTTTCTTTCTTGGCTCGAAAAACTTTTGGAAACGTTATAAACGAGCCTTTCTCATAGGTATTACGCACATTCGACCTCGCAAATGCCGCAAAACCGTCGCTCTTGTGAAATGCAGTTCCACGATCACCGCATAGATGGCACCAGAAATGAAATTTTAAGAAGTTTTAACAGATCTGGTCTCCCTCGGTCGTACTCGGTTGCAAGAGTGTGAACGGGCCTTTACTGTTATTGTGACCGCTTATTAAGGCCCTATACACTCTAAAAAAAGTCTGTGCGTCTAGTTCTACGCAAAACACTCGTAGAGCCAATCACCGCAACTTACGGAGGCAGCTCAGCGAATGACCATGCGGAAACATATGTTTAGACCAAAAAAACGCAGTCTGAGTTGTGACATTAAGCAATGCAAGCGCGACGTTTTGCATTGCTTAATGTCACAACTCAGACTGCGTTTTTTGGTCTAAACATATGTTTCCGCATCGTCATTTGCTGAGCTGCCTCCGTAAGTTGTGGTGACTGACTCTGGGAGTGTTGTGCGTGAAAGTAGACGCACAGACTTTTTCTAGAGTGATATTGCCGCAATTTGCTTTAATAATGATAAAATGAAGATAATTTAGTACGTACTTTTTCAAGCTCTAATATAATTTGTTGACTATCATCTAATTTAAAACGCGCGAACATCAATGGCAAACCAGAGTTCGCGAATTATCGTCACCGGTGCAAAATGCAGCATTTCTAATTAACAAGCTATAAAATAAGAATAGTCTAAAATCAATGTAAACATTTCTAGTGTGAGAAATCCATGTAATATGACGTTAATTGTGGGTAAAGCATGTGGTGCCATGAAAGCCGCGACTTTTGACAATCGGCAAAACTTCCAACTTCACCGCCAATCCTTTCTGACCAAACGCTTCCCCCCCCCCCCCCCAAAAAAAAAATTAGTAATAAAATTTTTGAAAACATTTATTTTCTTCAATTTTTAAGCGCCGTCGCTTTTGCCAATATCACCTTTTCAGTTCGAAGGAACTCCTGTACCCGCTTACACGTCTGCTCAATGCAGCACGTTTCGTTGGCGTTAGAAAATTGGTCAAACAGTAGTGAGAGTTAGTATTGCGCATACACCCTAAAAAATGCTTGCCCGTCTACTTACCCGCAAAACACTCAAAGAACGAATCATTGCGATCAAGGAAATCAGCTCAGCGAATGATGAAGCTGAACATCTGTTTAGAGCTTAAAATGAAGTCTGCTCTGTGGCATTACGCAATGCAAAGCGTCGTGCTTGCATTGCTTTAAACAGTAACAGCTTTAAAAAGGCCAATCACCATTCTCGCTTAATCAAACTCAGTAGAACGGCGGGGGACCTTCCTGACCGCCTTGGAATCCCGCCTTCTCCCCCACCTTGGGTAACCCCATCGCGAAGCAACCAGCACTCCGCGGGACTTCTATACTGTCAACCCTGAACTGACAATGCAGTAGAAGCTACCCGCTCGACGGACCAATGAACCGCCTCTTTTTTATCACCTGACCCCACTAACCTGCACGCTGATGCGATACTATGAGCTCGAGCGCTGTCACGTGACGAAACATAGACGTACGACTGCTCCAACGAGCAGGTGAGTCCCACCGTGCACTGTCATAACAGGGGCGAGCGGAGTATGTGCAAGATCCTCCACCTATGCACGCCTGAGCTGGCAGTGCGATGAACCACTGGTACTCCTATCTCTTCTCCACGTTATCATGCTCTCGCCCGTAACCGCTCGCAGAGGGGAGAGCCAGGTGACGCAAGGAAAGCTGTTGATTGGTTTGGCGAGCCCGTATAGTTGTCAGCTAGTAGAGTCCCCAACAAACGTTTTGGATGGAGGGAGCATAGCGGATCGTCGACCCCTTTCACCCCGACCAACCTCGGCGGGGCACAGTCATGACTCTATAGGATAAACAAACTCCGGAGGTACACACCACTGCTCGTTAATACGAGACCCCCTCCCTCCCTTTTCCAGAATCTGCGTCCGATCTCAAGGACTGATAATGGGTTGTTACCCGGCGCTGCTATTTATATACTCGAAAACTACGCGCTGGAACGTGCGGTGGCTGAAACAGGTTTTGTCCCCATGCCGCGAGCCGCTCCTCCTCGCTTCGCTTTAACACAACCCTTTTTACTTTTTAGTTCTTGACGGTTAACGAAACGATCTCACTCTTTCTAAATAAATTTAGGAAAACGCAAAGGGTGCGCCAGCCTGACTTTATTACTACCGTAACTATGCTCCGTTCACGCCCTAAGCCGACAGTGCAGAGGAAGAGACGTCGTGCCCGTTGGACCAGTTATGAGTCTATTTTTGGCCACGTGATCACGTTCTCGCCCATACCCGCGCGCAGAAAACGAGGTCAGGTGACGAAGGAAGAAAGGCTGTGGATTGGTCAGGCGAGGGCGTAGCTCCCAACGCACTGTCGGCTTATGGGTGAACGAAGTGTATTCTCCGTCTCACCTTAAAAGTGGACTGAGGCGAAGGCTACACTAACGAGCGCGGTCTGCTTTGGAGCGCGTCTTGGTTGCGCGGCCATTCAAGAAGCCCAGGCAAGCCGCACACACCTGTAGCCTTCAGCCGCAGTCCGCGTTAAAGTGTGAGACGAAGTACAACGGACGCTACCAGAAAACAAAAGCCATGGGTGGGGATAGTGCTTTAGGTTCTGCGAAAGAGGGGAGGGTGGTCTTTTCTGGGCATTATGGATAATCTTTCAATGTCGTAGCTGCATAACATTCCGCTTATCAGGCAGGGCCTACCGTGGACGAAAGGCTATGCACCTCGGTTGCTGTTAGGGACCTCCAGCAGCGCGGGTCGTAACTTGGACGAATTCCACGAACAGTGAAAACCGAAGCGGCCCTTTAGGGTCGGTGGGGGCCAAAGGAGCTGGGAAGGGTGAACCGACGCCGAAAACGGGTTGCACTCAAATTAAGAAGCGCGGTCATCCGAAACGATGATAGATCACGCCGACCACTGCCTCTAGCCTGGGCTCTTTTGTATCTTTACGGCTTAGGTCGTAAGCTAGCTGGCACGCAAGGTTGCGTTAGCTACGAACGCCCGTCGCGGTATCGTGCAACCCCGCAAATTATATGACCAGCCAAGGAATCCCGATTCGTAGAAAACATGACCAAAAGATGGCGATGCCAGACTCTCTTTACAGCAACCGGGCTGCCCTTTTTGTTTCTTGTTTCGTCTGCTGGCTTATTTGTTGTCGTTTATCTTTTCCGGCGTGAGATCATCGTTTACAGTTCAGTATGTGTTTCCCCTACTCAGGTCGTTGAGATCTGACGCAACGCGGCCTCCGAAGGTCGTCGAAAGAGGAGAACAAAAACAAAAAATTGGTTAGTGTTATTTGGTGTTTCTGGTGGAGAAGCCCAGATGCCCGATTATGGGGCCGGCAGCAATGGGTTATCAGGGACGGTGCCAGCGGGCTAAAAGGGCACAAGGGTTCCATTAATACGGATGGACGGTGACATTTAAAGGCTCTCTGACATGCCCAGATAATTTTGACAAACGGTGTCCGGAGTCGTACGACGTCTTTTGTTGTGTCTGCTACAGTCAGCTACCGCTTGGCGGTTGTTGGCATCGAAGGGATTTTCGCAGTGGGGGGTCTCTTGTTTTTGCGAGTGTGTATACGATAATCTCTGTGCCGAACAGATGGAAGACCTGCGCCTATCAACCTCCTTAGGAAACGTGCAGGACGAGTTCGCCCAAATATAAAAAAAAAGATCATCCGGTCAGGCGAGCTTTCTTTGCTTGTCATTTAAGAAGATCATAAAGGGAGCGTCGACCGAGGGCTTCGTTGCTTTGTACATTTCTGATGGAGCATTTAGCTTAGACTTGAATCGAACACCGAAAATCTACCATTGCATCTGAATGTCTGGATGCATGCACCTAGACGAGCGGTGATTTTATGGATAACTTTCAGACTACGGGCCACTAGAGTCCCTAAAATAACCTATGCTTCAAGGTAACGACACCCCAGTAATTTTGGTGCTTGAAACCATGGTTGCCAGTTTTTTTAAAGTATTTATCTAAAACCGCCGGAATATTTTTTTCTTCCTCCGAAAATGTTACAACATTCCGCGAAAAGATGAATCCGTTATTGCACTGAGCCTACTGACGTTAAATCTGAAACTCCGAAATTCGCATTTCTAGAACGTAACTAGCTTTGACTGCGCCACCAAAATGGCGGCGCCATTTTTGGAGGTGTCATTTTGGTGTCTCGGCGCCATTTTGGTGCCTCTAGACATCTTGGTGCCTTGGTGTTGGGGACATCATGCCCCAAAGTAATGGCACCCATAAGGTAACCTGGGACTGGACTGTTGATACTCTAAAGGCTGATTTACACAGCTCCATTTTCTTACCTTACGTATAAGTAAGGTTTCGTGTTTTCGGATAAATCCGATAAAATCCAAAACGAAAAATTCTCACAGGTAAAAGTTTTGTCAATTCGGATTTATCCTAAAAACTCTAAATTTCGACATCAAAATGTCGAAAAAGAAAAAAGCAATATTCTACAAATAAGCTTGGTCAGAACAAGAGGTCAGTGGTCTTGAGGTGAGGCCTCTCCTGTTTCCTTTCAAATCTCGCAATATTGACTGAAGAAGGTTCACCGTTGATCTCGTCAGGTTTTGTTCAAGACGACGGTTCATTCTAATTTTGGATCACGGCAAAAGCCACTGTTCTAGTTGTCAGTTTAAACTTCTAAGGAGAAGGCGTTTTTTTTTTGTAAGAATAAAATATATGATCATATAGTAGAGAGCAGTGAAGCTAAAGGTTCTATCTCACCACTCCTGGGACTCCACCGCTCCACCCCGCGCAGCCGCAGGGTGGAGCGAGTGAAGGGATGGGGCGAAATCGAGCTTTCCAGAGACAGTGACAAGAATTTCAGTGGTTTCAAATCATTGAGATAAATAAAAACAACACTCAGTGTTTGCAAGTTTTTCTTGGGGACAAATAGTCTTAGCAAGGACGACGGCAGGAATGCGGAATCCAGCTGAAGGAATATATTCGATACAGGTTAGTTCCTTCAAATTTCGGGCAGATTTGTGTCCGACAATAATTTTTTTTATAATGAATAAAAAAAAAAAATTGGGCACAGCAATATTATATTTCTATTCTCTGATAATCGGGATCTATCATAAACAAACTACGATAAACTCCGAATTTTTATCAAAAAATTAAATCAAAAAATTTTTCTGAAGTTCATGATCCGACGACCCGGTCCTACGTACGTCACGGGAACATTCAGGCAGTCTCCAAATACTTTACTAGGGGAGTACATCCTACTCCGCTTATTTACCTTAGAAGGCGCGCCTACTGCGCTAATTTTCTCCTGGCGGTTTGGACGTCTCGCTGCGCCGAAAAAAAAAACATATTTTTGCTCAAAAATGTATATAGAACAAGCTACGACACGTATTGAGCCAACACTTGCATCGGCCAAATGGCCTGCGGCGAGCCCTTTGCCACCAGCAGCGAATGCCTGATAACCGCGACTTCCATGGCAAAAGGTGGCGCCTCTCACAACTCTCAATTCGATACAAAGAAACACCAACGTTGCTGGTCATCCAGCCATTCAAACTGCGCCAGACCTGTCCGCGCCGAGGCCATTGTGCTATCGGGGAGTAGGACGTATTCCACCTTGTAAAGAATATTTGCTATCTCCTTGAACCGGTATACGAACGCTTAATATTAAGTACAGATGTCCACGCGACTTGTGGCGTAAGCAGACGCAAGCTTTCGTGACGTAATGTAAGAAAACGGGGCTGTAGGAACTTGGGAACTTTTGCAGAGCATTGCGGCTGGGTTAGCAAATGTTCAGAGCACATGCTGTGCTGGAGACATCGCTGGGGTTCGAAAATCCCAGAATGCGAACCCATATTCACGACTCCATCAAAAGGGACGGGCACCTATCCGGGAAAACACCCAACTGGACGGAACAGGTCGTTTCGCGATTCCTGTTCGTCGGCGGAACAGTTGTCGGCGGTTGGCGCGACGGAACAGTTGTCCCATTGACTCTGTCGTTACTGTCGTATTATCGTGTTGCCGAAATCGCTCTGAACGCAGCATATATACGCTACCGCGTGAGCCAGACATTCTGCCTTTATTGACGTTCGTCGGCACCGCAGTCCTTCCATCTCTTCCCCGAACAAGGTCGGGCCTCTGGAAGCACGCGCCAACACATCACCGCACGTTCGAAACATGGTGAAGAAAAATCGGGGCAAACAATTTTTGAGTCCAATGCTCGCCCGATGAAACCCGAGTGTTGTGCGTTGAGCTGGCACTATGGTACGGCACGACCTTTTTGAGACAGCCATATTTGCTCGATGGTGGCGAGCCTTATAGGTCGCCGGACTCGCGAATATCTGTCGTCAGACGAATTGTCACCGAGCACAAGTTAACGCTGGTACAAGTAGACCCGTTGACGCGGTGCTCTGATATAAAGCCCTTCGATGCGTTTGTGATTGCAAGTGACGTCAAATATGCCACTGCTGGAGGCACACGCCATGTGCGGTCCTTGGAAGCCAATGGCTGCGATGCACCGAAATGAGCAATCGCTTGGAAGCGAATGGCGGCAGAGCACTGGCTCGTGACATGTGTCTTGCACGTTCCCACGACAATGGTTGGTGGTATACTTGTAAGAAATGCCAAGCGTGAATTTTATCCAGGGGATTTACTCGGGGGAAAGCCGTCAAGTAGGATCCCTGATCTCCACTAGAGGGGACTGGATGGCGCATTGAGCAGACAGGTATGAAGCCACCGGAAGTGAGCCGCTTGTCCCGGAAGTAAGCGCTTGACAGACTTTTCAACTCTTCCGAGTGCTGGTTCGAACGGCGTTCAGGGCGCTGGATTTTTTCTTGTCCTCCCAAGCGAGTCTGCTTGTTGCGGAGTAACAGCGCATGCGGGCCCCAGATGTCTCCAGGAAGCCATTCGATGTGAAAATTTTAAGATTCTAGTTGATCAAGTGTGCGTACGTCCCATGTTCAAATGCTTTATTCTTAGGATTTAAATCAGAACGGGAGTATCAAAACCCACTCAAATACACAAAAAAGCATGGACCAAAACATCGACTGCTTGCACTATAGGAAACTCAGCACCCGCCCGACTTCCGGGACAAGCAACAAACTTCCGGTGACTTTACTTGCGCCAGGCTCGGAGAGCAGCTATGCGATATCCAGCCCCTATAGGGGTATTCACTGGCCGCCATATTTGAGGTCACTGTTTAGAGCGCATGCTCAGAACGAGCTCACATTAATAGGCTGCCAAGACCGGCAATCTTGACGGTGCGGGGTGCCCGTTGCAAAATATCTGTGGAAGCTAGCCATCAGCACGTGCTCAGCAATAGCGCACACAAATATGGCCGCCAGTGAATACAACCTATAGGGGTATTCACTGGCCGCCATATTTGAGGTCACTGTTTAGAGCGCATGCTCAGAACGAGCTCACATTGATAGGCTGTCAAGACCGGCAATCTTGATGGTGCGGGGTGCAAGTTGCAAAATAACTGTGGAAGCTAGCCATCAGCACGTGCTCAGCATTAGTGCACACGGATATGGCCGCCAGTGAATACACCCTATACACGTTTGCAAGAAGGGCTCCCGTGCGCCGCCATTTTGGGCGATGCTGGCGCCGCCTAACGTTTCCGCCATGCTGGGGTGCGCCAGGGCAACGTTGCACTGGGGTGCGCAATGACAAGATGGCGGCGTCTGCTGTGTCGCCGACGGGCTGGATTAGCGACACACTTACTGTTTCGGAACGCAGGGGGAGGTATCCACTCAGATTCGTAGCATCAAATCTTGTAGGACGGGTCATGTTTAAGGGTTGCAGAGCTCTGACTTTTTAACGATCGCAGCCTCTGTTCCAGCATGTCGTGGAAGCAAGAGCTGCCGCGAGCGCAGCCATCGTTGATGCAATGGCCATGCGGTTTCTGGCGCTTTCTGATGAAAGCTTTGAGACTCTATGCTTCGTTTCACCTTATGTGCGAGCGAAGGCAAAGCTGGAAGCGCGAGCACGAAAGCTCCGTACGTTCCGGCTTCGCTCGAGCGCGCGAGCTGGGGAGAAACGCAAAAAGTGCTGGTCTCGCGCTTATAGCTTTGGCTTCGCTCGCAGATAAAGTGAAACGAAGTATAGATATTTTCTAATTTTTCGATTTGTTGCTGGTTTACGTATTTTATTTAACTGTTTGTGCTTTTTTGCAGTCGAAGAGAACACCTGCATGTTTTATAAATATATATATTTTTAATTTATTCTTGCGCTCAGTTGTGTATGCTTCGGCAAGAGACGCTTGGCAACATTGTTCGATAAGCAGCGAGCGTCCTGGCTGGAGAGTAGGCCCGCCTGAGCGCGGTGCGCGGTTCGAGGTTAAGACGGGATCCCACTTGCAAAGGTGTATAGTAAAGATCAGTGAGTAGGATTCACATGGTGCAAATTACTGCGACTTTCGCAAATGCAACGTCGCTCGTGCGGCAAAAAAAAGAGAAAAAGAAAAAGCGGAAGTTGCGGTGCATATCGTCGCACGCATTTGCGAAATCGCGAGCAAAAGTCGCACCACGTGAATCGGGCTTCACGGCGGCGATTTGAGTAGAGCCGGGTACAGCCATTTGGACCAGACCAAAATACCTTTTAATTCAGAAATATTCCGAAAGACTAGCAATACTAAACGTGAAAATCGCGTTTCTTGCACTCTACCTTTCTTTGTTAGTTCTGTTTGGCTCATTTCCCGACCTTCGGTTCGAAAAAAAAATGGAATTCAATCCTCGCACGGTTCCTTTAATTAATATCTTTGTTAATTTTCCGGTTCTATATGTTTGATTTTTTTTATTAATTTCTAAAAGCACGTGTTTGTTTTTTCTTTTTTCTTTTTAGGACGAGCGCTTGTTTGGTGGGGGTATGAGGGAGTTTTAGGATAGAGGACCCCTACGCTCTGTGTTCCCCAAGTAGCTGGGGGACCTCACTGCGCACATGGTGACTCTAGGTGACCCATAGAGTAGGGGGCCCCCCTATTGTAAAACTCGCTATACTTCGTTTCAGCTTGGGTCCAGACGCAGCCGATGCTACAAGCGCAGAGCATGCTGCCCTGAACAGTGCTTTGACTGCACGAGCGCGCGTGCTTGGCAGGGACGCTGAAAGCCCGGAGCTCGCGCTTGTAGCATCGGCTGCGTCTGGACCCAAGCTGAAACGAAGTATAGTAGTGAAACGTTCGTGCTTGCTGATGTCTCGTGCACGCGCGTGCTCATGCTATTTTTTTTTCTTTTTGTATTAAAAAAGAAATTAGAGACTAACTTATCGCCTGAACAAAAACGCGTGCTATTTCAAAAGCTCCGATAGGACGGTGCTATAAAAGACCACCAGTACATGGCACTGGGACTAGGAAAACGACACGGAATACACAATTGGCAAGCGTACTTGGCATTGGGACAACTATTGGCGACGTGCGCGATCGAAAGCCTTCCACGATTGGCCTTCCACGATTAACCGAATGCTGACTATGACGTCAGCAAATGATTTCTCATCGACGTAAATAAGAGCAGTGTAATAACTTAAATGTTCTCGATGTTGGCAGGGTTGGTTTTAGAGCGCAGTGATTTCAAGCTTCCCCCATGCTCATTACAAACACCATGGAACTGGTTGGTAGCAAGGTAATGACGTCCCGAGAGGGAACCATATGAGGGCGCCACCGAAGCATCTCGCCGAGAGCCAATTATACTGAGAGAGTTTGACCAATGGGCGGAGCTTGTTGCCAGCTAGAGCGAGCGGATTTCGCGATAACACAAAATGGCGTTACTTCTTTTCTTCTTTATTCCTGCGAAATCGCATAGAGTTCCTATCAGAGCCCCAAAATGGCGGATGGAAGTAGTCATCCCCCGATTGTCAAAGTACGCTGCTGTGGTTGCCAGGCTGTCAAAATTTCCTTAGGAAGGCCAAACTAATAGACATTTTTCGTTTCCTTTCTTTCTCAGTACGTGGGTTCCATATCTAGTACGCAGGATGAAAAGAAATATTAAAATACTTGGACCTGGTATATGCAAAGAGATATAGGTGAGGCAAAACAAGGATGCGTGACGATCACAGATTTTTTTGTGAACACCTTCCAGCGGCGTGGAGAGATAAAAACGATGTTTTAACGCATACCAGAAGTGATGACATTCAAGATGGCTGCGCCGGTGTGGAAAAAGTGTATACTCCGTTCACCCTTAAGCTGAGACCTTCAGCACGAGCTCGCTGGCTTCGGCAGTGCTTTAGTTGCGCGTGCCTGCGAGTTCACACTTGTGTTAGCAAGGGCAGAAAGCTCGCGCTGGAGGCGGAGCTTCTAGTCTTATGCTTAATGGTGAACGGAGTATAGTCCAATCCCAAGCACCATTTCAAACGCTTTCAAAAGAAGTAATCTCTAATGTAGCTATTCCTAATTTACTATAATCATAAAGTGCTCACCACACCGAGATTTTCGGAGGAGTGACACTTTCCTCGCAATTTTCGTAAGAAGAACTGTAATTAATCTAATAAAAGTGATATTGTAGCACTTCATATTAAAAAAAAAAACATGCCGGTGCACACAAAAAACACAACGTGAGATTACATATTGCCTGGTTTTATTATAATGGTACAGGCGAAAGTGACTTAACAAAGGCAGCTAGCTTTAGGCCTACCCACTAATCCTTCCAATCAGAGATCAGCGTTTTAGAGTCCCCGTGCACTCTCGTCTCCTTCTGTCCCTTACTTTCTCGGCGCATAGTAAAAGTAAGTTTCAAGCACTGAAAGTAATATTAAGTATTCTCAGAAATATGCACTTTAAGCGTCCATTCCCCTCTGCATAGAAATGCCCCATTAGTATGCTTCCGGCGTGATACTTTCATTAACCAGGGGCGCTGATATTTGCGATGCGAATGAAGCAGCGATCATCGAACGGCCGAAGTGTGAAACTATTCGCCGAGAAACGTATGTAAATTCAGTGTTCCAAGACGCGTCGAGAGCGTTCGTCGCTGTTGCGACGTTTTAACGATAAATCGAACGCACGCGAACGAGACGTCCTTTCGTAGACAACTGCAAGCACGGCGCCACCGACTGGGCCCCGTGAGTGCAAACCCCTGCCGGTCTCATTCTCTCAGTGACCATAGTCGACCATAGTGACCATCGAACGGCTAAACGGCGTACCTAGAAGGGGGTCAAGGTCACAGAATCCCCGCCCCCCCCCCGGGCTGAACTTAGGGAATGAATGAGTTCAATAAACTTAATTGATACTTAATTAATGCCTCATTGATACTGGTTGATGCTTTTGATGGAGGTAGGCAACAGCACAATCACCGGAGCATAGTTTTGTTGCACTGCACCAGCACCACAGTGGTTGACGAATGTCGGCATTCTTGTCGCGGATCAGAGAGCGCCACGCCGAGCTTTCGGCGATTCGTTCAAAACGTCCCGCCGACGCTAACGCCTCGAGCGCCGCTTGACCGCCAACGGGAAGTGGCCGTACTAAAGCCGTGCACTCCCACAACGTGGTTGCGCCTCGCATCCACAGATGGCGCCAAGTGACGAGAGGGCGCGAACTTTCGTTTCATCGAAAGCCGCCGATGAGTTTGGTGGAAGGAAACAAGTCTACATTGAAGTTAGCCGTGCCCTGTAGGCAGTCTTGTCACAGTAGGCCTTTGTGCCGGGCCTAATATGGCTAAACGCACAGACCCAACATCATACCAGCTATTAAAAAACACGGAAAAAAAAAAAACGAAGCTTTTTTTTAGCGTGTGCGACGAAATGACAGCGAAAGCTCTGTGACCGTACGCGTTCACGCCCTGCTTCGACACGGCGAGCTTTGTACTCCTTTTCTACGGATGGTGTCCTAACTTTCCGTGACGCCTTCGTGTGCTCACGCTGAAATCCAAAGGAGAACTGATCTGATGAACCCATGGCTCCTCCTTTCAAAACATCCCGATGCAGGCGCCGGCTCCGCAGTACCCCCGGTGAAGAATGATGATTATTTGTGACCCCTCCCTTCGTATCGGTGGTCCCGCTAAGCTAGGGACCTAACCTGTGCTGTTTTCTTATCCTTCTTATTACTTTGGCAGCTGCCAATTTTCTAGCTCGCTCTTGCCTTTGGCAGGAACCTCTCGCTCACCCGTCGGCCGAGAGATGGCGGGCGCGCCCGCGCACCCGCCCCCTCTCGGTTAAGGGGTGAACTAGAGGTTTCTGCTTGGCGCAACGCCGATGCCACTAGTGCAACCGGGAAATTCATGTAACAGCTGTCGCTGTAAACCCTATACGGTTTGGAACCGCGCTTAGCAAATATGTCTGGAAGGAACAAACCTGCCAATCGCTTTATCCAGTTGACCATGATGACGGTCTAGCTGAGTGAGGATCGTCCAAAAACCTTGTCGTCGGTCCGAAACAAGCTACAAAACTATCCAATCACGTGGTCTCCTGAAGTCTCCTGTCTCCCCGCCAGATAACAAGATCTGAAACGAAAAATGCCGTAGAAAAATAAAGCCTCGCAACTCCTCCCTGCGTCTTGCTTTTTTTTTTTTTCTTTTTTTTCTTTCGCTAGAGGTTTGTGCTAAGGCAGGTACCCAAACGGGCCAGAGGCCACGAAGTGAAGAGTTGGATGCTCCAGAGAAGGGAGACGAGAAGACCACCACAAGATGCTCGTGGACGTGGGAGATTGTAGGAAGGATTTGGTTAAGAGAATAGCCGAGTTAGGTCCACTCCAGACGTTCCTTGGAGGTCACGAAACATCGAAGGATACGAAGGATATACGGTGCGGGCCTTTCGCAAATCTTCAAAGACCCCCGGAAGTAACGACGAGGTGAAGAACATGCTGAGCATTCACCATGTTGCATTCATCGGTATCATGATCCGCGTCCACACATTATGACCTACACTCTAGAAAATTCCCGAACAGACCCAACACCACCTAGACTATATATATAGACCCTTTTCTGTTTGCAAACTTGAAGCGGCGCTTGCATCCCAAGCGACTTCCGATCGCTCCGTCTTCTCAAGTCTGTCGAGCTTGCTTATGTGACCAGTGCTAGAAAGCATAAATGCTACACGGACAACAAAGTTGGAGATTTCGCGAAGGCCTCTATTGGCTGTACGATTTAACGACTTGAAGGAGACACGTTGGTTTACGAAAATATTTGAAAAATATGAACAGATCTCGCGCTTCTCGGTTCTTTTGGCGTTCGCCTGGGTTAAATGTTTCGTCGACGATTCAAGCAGCGGTGTTAAGGTGGGCTTTGTTCATATCTTTTTATGAGCCGCAAGTTTGCAGGGACGTCAAAGACTGCTGCGCCGCCTGGCGGCGCTTGCAAAGGAAATGGTCTATATGGAGTGCAAGTTGGTCTGCTCTTTGCGCACCTCGTGTGTTTGTTTACCCTCGAGATGAGGGCTGTATAACACGAGAGCGCACGACACTACTACTCCGTTTCACCTTATGGTGTACCGCAGCGAAGGCTAGAAGCGCGAGCTCGTAGCGTTGGTAGCTACTCTTAACGCACGAGAGCTTGTGCCGCCGAGATGCGCCCTAAAGCAAGGAGCTCGCGCTTGTAGCCTTTCCTGCGGTACATCATAAGGTGAAACAGAGAATAGAGAGCCGACGGGAGAGCGCGCGACAGGAGAAAGTATTTGGCCCCGTCACGAGAGCGCGTGTCATTGGAGAGTGCGTCACGAGGAGCATGTGCTTGCCTTGGGAATGATCGATATTGGCGTCTCCAAACACATGTTTTCATGGAGCTGAAATTTTCACATAAATTAAGTCGTATTTCGAACGCGTGGTGTCAGTTAATTGGCTGAGTACGCAAATTAAGCTGGGCGAACTGGCACAAGCGTGTTGAACGCTGCGGCCTGCAGTCACACCATTTAAGATCATTTATTTTGTTCAGGTTATCTATAGGTGGTATTCACTGGACGCCATATTTGAGGTGACTGCCCACAGCGCATGCTCGGGATGAGTTCTCATTTATGGTCTACCAAAGAAGACAATCTTGATGGTGTGCAATGCGCGTGTTGTAATCGTTGTGAGAAGCTTGCCGTCAGCACGTGCTCAGCAGCAGCGAGCTCAACTATGGCCGCCAGTGAATACCACCTATACTTAATCTCACCTTGGCACGGACTAACTGCGAAGGCTGTGCAAGCGCGAGCGGCTAGCTTCGACTGCCTTGACTGGAGCACTCGCTGCACGAGCGCTCGTGCAGCCGCCGAGGCTTCATCCAAAGCAACTAGCTTGGGCTTTTGGCTCGCGCGGCTAACAATAGTCCATGCTAAGGTGAGACGAAGTATATCCTAACACAATGCATTACAGTGCAGTTGTCATCGCGAACGCTTAAAGAGTGCTCCCTTTAATATGTGTCACTACTTTCTCTCTCGAGACAATTCTACTTGTCATTTTGTTCACCCCATCCTCCCCCCCCCTCAAAAAAAAAAAAAAAAATCGGTTTACATATTAACATGGGTGAAAAAAAACGTCGGTTTGGCGGTCAACTTTTTTGGGGGGAGATAAGACATTTCAGTTTTTTAATGAGAGTAAGGCTATAGAAGCCTACCATGTGTGCAGGTGTTGCATCATTCTCACGTTTAATTCTGGCAAACGCCGGAAAACGTCAAATTTCGAACGCGCTAGAAATCAATCCGTTCGTTCTTATGATTGATGAAGAAATTAAAGCTGCACTCACATATTGTGCAATGCCGGCTGCCGCGTAACAAATAATCCAATGTATATATAACAACCCAGTTCTTATAGACCTTTCCAAAACAAAAAAAGGGCTCCTGGCCGGTTTCATTTACAGTGTTCGTGCGCATGGCGCGTGATTTGCTCCCTTTCCGAAGCGACGAACATGCCCGCTGGGCTGCGCTGAGGACATCGCACGCTGGGCTGGGCGACTCTGCGAATCTTGGAATGGTTTATACAGGAGGATTCGATACCTGACCGCCCTGCCACGAGGAAAGGCACCTTAGGGACTGCAGTTGTTGTTCAGCGCTCTCGTGACGCGCGCTCTAATGGTACGCTCTCTCGTGTCACGGCGCTCTCCTGTCGGGGCTCTGCTATCGCGGCGCTCTGCAGTCGTGCGCTCTCGTGTCGTGGGCTCTACTGTCGCGCGCTCTGCCGTCGGCGCTCTCGTGGTGCCCTCCCACAGGTGAGTCCACGTACTTTGTCCCCCGCCTCAGCCAATCGACGGCCCTCGCTTGTCTAGCTCGTCATCGCGCGTTTCCCATGTTGTCTATGCGGAGAGCAAGTCGTCTCGCTTCCTGCGCAGGGATTCTGGTGACGTCAGAACGACGCCGAGTTCTGATTGGCTTTGATTGGAAGGATAGTGGGTAGACCTTAACGCTAGATGCCTTGTAATCAACCGACATTTTTTTTTTTTCAATCAGCCAATAAGAGTTCGGCGTTCTGACATCGTCGCAACCCCTGTGCAAGAAGCAGACGAACTTGACTCCGCGTTGGTTGGCGTTTCTTGTCCGCTCAGTGACTATGCGGGCAGAAACTGGGGGAGAGGAGGAGACGAGAGCGCGTGGTGACGTCTATAACGCCGAGCTCTGATTGGAGCGATTTAGTGGGTAAACGGAAAGCCATCTGCCTTTCCTTTCTTACCAGGAACGTGATCTGGCTAGGAAAAGTTTCTGCGAGCAAAACGTCACGTTCACTGTCCATCTACGTAGGTTGTGTTTTTCAAAATTACGTTTTGTTTTGTCTTCGTCATTTACCGGATCTGCACCGTCGCTACACTCACAATGATACTTAACTGGGGCAGATGCTAGGCCTAATCTTCGCATATCTTGGTATTTTTCTATCCGCTAGTATATGCGTTTTGTGCCGGTGTCGAGTTTTTTTGCTGCTTGTGTTCCATTGCATCTATGTTATAAATTCAGTTCACATAAATATGCCGACTGCAAGTAGGCTTTTCTGTATAAGATTTCTCCTGTGTTCCAGTAAAGAGTGACTGTGAGCGTACACTGAATGACCCACAGTGTAGTATCATGTGGAAAGTAGACGCGGGTGCAATTTTTTGTTTATTTCACAGCGTTGTGGTAGTTAAATTCTTGGGGTTATATTGTTCCTAATAAATTTATCTTGATTAAAAATAATCTGAGCGTTGCAGAAAGACCACTTCTGTTTAACTCCCACCATAAGTGTATGTTTCACATGACCGAATACAAATATTTCGAGAAATACCCGCTTTGTTTTTAGACAGGAAAAATAGGCGATGACAACTCGATCAACAGTTTGGCGTATATATGCCTTTCGTAGAATCTCACATCTAAGTACTTCACTGTTTGTAATAGTGCGTACACCGATCATGGTTATGGAGCCCGCCCGAGGATAAGGTTAACCTCTCTGTTTTATAAGCATTTTGTCTCGTTATCTTTCTTTTTGGGATATGACATTAGAGAAGCTCACACAATCAACCAAATGCTGACACGAAGGCACTATTACATACTGACAGTGTTGGATAAATACATCTGAAAAATACTTGATGTAAAGTACAAAGTAAGTGAGTGGGTCATGTACTTCAAGTAAAGTAGAAAGCACACCGGGTGCAATGTAGACTGTTAAAAAAAACATCAATCTACGGAGAAAACACGAAGAGAACATGTCCTGTCTTTCGTCATTACGTCCGATGTACTGTATTCGTTCACAAACAGGAACTCTTCCCCCTATCAATCTACGGAGAAAAGCCACTTATATTTGAAGTGAAGTGCTATAAATAGAATGCACTTTCAAAGTAAGGTTCAATAACATTTTAACACAATCTTTCATGATGCCCTTTCATTCCACTATACTGTTTTTTTTTTTAACTGGTATGCATTGCTCTAGGGGTAATGGGCGTGCATCGCCTATTTTAGGAAATTTCCTCAAATATTGGATAAAGTCAAGTTGCCACAAAGTAGTTCATTTCAGAAATGTCTCCAGATTCAGAAGTCCGACTTCTGTATTGGACGCAGCTTGTGCTGGCTTGTTGCTTCGGGGTTCAACGTTGTAGGAGAGAGCACGACGTCAGCTCGGTAGCTTCCGCAAGCAATATCCTATCATAGAAAAGTGACCACTCCTTAACAAAAAAACAAAAAAAAAACAATGAGTGAGCAGGCAAGTTGGTGACTATTGATCAGAATTTGACACCTGAGACTGTGGTGCGGAAGAATCAAGAAACTTTCAAGTTGAAGGAAAAGACAAGAGAGCAGAACGTCTCAAACCATTGAGACGTTCTCCTCTCTCGTCTTTTTCTTCAATTCGAAACTTTTTTTTTTCGCACCACGGTTTTAGGTATTACATTGGGATTAATTGTTTTCTCCTAATATTTTTAACCTCCTCGCTTGAGCTGGACGAGCGAAAAGTAGCGAAAGTTCGCAAAGCTACGGGAAAGCCGCCCCAGAACGAACAAAGCAACGCGTCGTCCGCTCGCGTTTCTGGTGAAAGTAGAATATTAATTTCAGCATTCCTTCAGAGTTGAAAAGGCATCATTTTGTGATACAAATTTGAACAAGACCAAATTTGGGGAATGTACTTTGAATTCAGGAGTTGCGCTTTCCTACGAAAGTCCCAGAAAAAAAAAAAAACTTTAAGTAAAGTACAAGTACATGCCCAGAGAATGTACTTCAAGTAAAGTACAAGTAATAAAGCACTTTAAGTACAATAAACTGAAAGTACTTCCCAACGCTGCATACTGACGTGTTTGTGATTGATTCCCAAACACCGCTTTTCATGCTTTCTCGTGACTTCTCAATTTTTGTGTACTGAAGCGGAGCTCATAGCAAAATGTACAGATAAGAACCGAGTTTACATCCGAAATATTAACGAGAAGTTAATTACGAAAGCGAGTAAAACTGAAACGACGAACTCCCGGTGTCCATTTCTATTAAACGAATAAGCTCACTAATTACGTTGGCTTCATTTACGCGGCGTTCCATTAATTCCCTCAATTAAACGCTTCAATTTGATTCTAGCGCATTTATTTACCATAGGAGGTGCAATAAATGACCGGGAATAATCGTGCAGCTGCTGCAAGGTCAGCGAACAAATGTTAGCCTTTGAGGCAGACACCCCTGAAATAATTATCAAAGAAATACATATATTCTGGCGCCTCCACCACAACAGTTAGTCCACAAACAATTAGCAAAATAACGCGACCCGTTTTCAATTTTTTTTTTAGAACGAAGATACGAGCAAGCAAAAAATCATTTAGTGTTTTTTTGTCTTGTTTTTTGCAGAAGTCAAAAGGAAGTGCACAACTTGGAACACTAATAGCAACGTGTATTTATTATTCCGACCATCTGCCTCCACGTGTTTTCTCTTTCTCGCGAGTGGAAGGTTTATCTCGCTCAACTGTTACGCCAATTAGACCTTCCGCGTCTGTTAATGACACCCAACTTAGACCGCAGATAAACGAACCGAATTTATTATTTTGCGACCGCGGGGTACGCGCGACTGCCGAAATTAATTGAACTCGCGCATTTAGTCTTTAACTATACGACCCTGCCAGAAATAATGGCCAGCGCCGCATACCAAGAAACCGGTTTCTTTGGACGTGCACCGCACAGGAAGCCTATAAACGACTAGTTATATACTCTGTATTCAATTTAAGGACAGAGTCATTCCACGAAATCTGCGCATCCTTCCAGCAACAATCGAAATTAGGTGCGGTGTTAAACGGGTGAAGAATCGTGCGCATTATATACGAGTGCCATTAGGAAGCAGTCATATTGTTAACATATACCGTATGCAAAAGACAGTCTGCAGGCATTAGAGAGCCTTAGGGAACCGTTTTTTCACATCCCATACGGTCCAATGAGCCCTGCGGTACGAACTGCGCATGCGCTACCGCAGAAGACTCGCACACGCGCAGTTCGTATACCGGAGGGCCCAGCGCACCGTATCGGACGTGCAAACACGGTTCACTAACACTCCCTAGTGTTCTGGGTCGTGTTTCTTCCATTGTGTGACGGTTCTGTTCGTTGGTTATACAAAAAAATTGTCTGCAGCCATGTTCTAAACATACATATTTGTATGAAGCAAACGTGCTTCGAGGAAAATTTGCTAAACATACCAACAAACATCGTCAAAATCGTAACCTAAATGTTGGGCTAACATAATTTCTTTTCGCCAAGTTATTGAAGCTACCAATTTAATCCCGACCGTGTTTTCTTTTTTTTTTGTTTAATAAAAACTAAGTTTTTGTTTTTTTTTTTTTTGGGGGCAACAACGATGAAGTGACGTGATCAGAAGGCAGAGGACTGCCTTCCGATGACAAAAGTCCACAGTCTTTGGAATGTAGACTTTTGTTCCCGACTGATTACGAGCAGTTTCACGGTGTCAAACGAATGCCTTTGAAGCTTGCTCCGGCACCCGCGGTGCAGCACGAAACGAATGCTCGGCATAAGTCCTTTTTTTTTTTAGATTGGCCGCGGTCGATTTGCAAGTCTGCCTTGCCCCGACGTCAGGGCAATGAAAAGCGTGGGTATATCTGAATATATGGCTTTGGCATCATTTTTCTCTTAGTTGGGGTAGCTCGACGCGCGTGGAGCGAAAGCTCGCGCCGCAGAACCCAGGGATCCTGGGTTCGAGCCCCACCCCTGCCCGTTTCGATCTGGATGAGCATCGTACCGGCGTGCGGTCGTGCATCACTACTGTGTGGCGCACGTTAAAGACCCCAGGCTAGCAGTCGGACTGCACTGGCAAAATGGCTCATCTACAGTGTAAACTAGTGTCGCCCCATTCTGGCAGACCGACCTTACGCTGTATAAACACTAAACGTCCAATTTGAGTTTGACTTTGGGGTAGCTACAAGAATTGCCCAAGTACCCCTTTAACAGACGCCCATATCCAGTATAAATGATATACATTAAAATAACAATAATAATAATAATAATAAAAGGGGGTATTCACTAAACGCCATAACTGGATGCGCTGCTCAGAGCGCATGAGTGAGTGAGTGAGAAAACGTCTTATTAAAGGAGCGGGTACATCACGATCGCTCACAACGAGCTCACATTAATAAGCTGCTAAGACCTCCAACCTTGGTGGTGTGCAATGCAGGTTGCAAAGAAACTGCGGAAGCTCGCCGTCAGCGCACGCGCTCGGCAGTAGCACACACAGCTGTGGCCGCCAGTGAGTACTCCCTATAGTTACTATAGTTGAGAACAAAACGTCTCATGTTCACGCTGCCCCGTCACGCAGCAAATACTGTGTTGGTTTTTCTTTTGTAAAGTTAGTTAAGTTTTTTTATTTTTCATGTGTATCTTGACTGACTATATACTTCCTGTTATTCGTATCATCCAACCTGCGTATGCCCAACAAGTCCCCAAGTCGCTGCGCTGCCCATCGCCCATCTATGCACTTTTTAATGTTTACAAAATCACAGTCCCGCGTGCGGTTCACAGCTGCGCACGTGCGTCGCTTCGAAAGCGAGAAAGCACGCGCCATACGCACGAACAGTCAAGATGGCACCGGCCACACGCTCTTTTTTGGAAAGGTCTATATGATAGACACTATAAGGTCACCGACATCTTAAGAAACCCAGGGTTTGGCTTCGTTATGTTCCAAGTCTCTTGCTTAGCGATTGGTTGGCCGGCGTATTCATTGGCTAATGCCGCAGTCTGATTGGCTGAGGGGCGATGATGACATACCTGAGACTCGCTACGCCCCGCGTTTCGTAAGATGTCACTATTTCGGGAAAGACGTACGTGTTTCTAAAGTTACGTACGGCACATTTGACAAGACTCGGACTTTTGTGTCGTTTATTTGCCTTCGCGAAGACCAGTTCAGAAATGGCAACAATCGTAGTTCGTTTTCTGAAGATCAGTATAAGACCCTTCGAGCGATGACGCGGTGTATCCGGCCAAAAAATAATTGCCAAGAGTCTTTTTTTTTTTTTGAAACTGCAGCTGGGATTTGATGGCGCGTTTACTTTTTGAAGCGATCTCGTACATTGATTTCTTGACGTGTCGCTCTACGAATTACTAGAAGGTCCAAGTGGTGCTTTTTTTTATAGCATAAAAGTCCGAGTTTAGCTGAGTGAAGACTAAAATATAAGCAACTCCGTTTTCAATTGTGACGCGCTCACCCCAGCCTTTTTTTTTTTCTTTTTCTGTTTTTACGGAATTATTAGGTGTCATTGTGGGCCATCAAAGAGTTCTATTCCGACAAAAAGACGGTAGAAACAAAAGGTAAATAAACATAACAAACCTTCCGAAGCTGAAAAAAAAAATCGCCGCAGTTGCATACACACAACGCTTGCTGGTTTTACACGAACTAGGTTTTGTTTTTTATATAAAAAAGTAAGCATCTTATTTATGGGGCCCGTATACAAAACGGCCGACGCGCCATCGGGCCCGCGCTATATTTGTTAGCAACTGCCCGTGCAAAGTAATCGATGGGTGAAGAGTTCCGTCCAAGTATCTTCGCAAACCACCTCGCATAAACAAACCACGACGGAAGTCAAGTTGAAGATACTCCCGGAAGTTTCAAAGAGACGGCCGACCTTCTGCTCGGAGATGCATTTTTTTTAGCGAGTATTATTATTCTTTAAATGGCAGCCAGCACTCTCAGGCTTCCAGCAGCAGGTTCCCCTTGTAGAACCAGCTTGCATAAAACATTCGCCCATGGGAAAGCAGCCACTCATCCTTCAAGCTCAATAGATTCGGCGTTGATATCTCTCACGCTTTCGGTCAGTTCATTCCAACTGCGGTCAGTCGACGCTCGACGACGCCACTTAACGCGTCAGAGCCGAACCCGGCAACGCCTGAGATACGAACGCAGCCCCCAACATCGCGAGTTGGAGTTCCCAACCACGCAGACCTGTTCCTGGTTGTGTGTGTGTATACAACCGGTCAACCCCGGGCAAGCTGTATCTCTCTACAAGCTTCGTATTTCGTACACCTAGTTAAACCCGAACAGATATACGACGGACATACACGTACAAAGAGTCATAAACTAACTCCGCACCCAAAGTTCACTCGAGCGTATGTATACACACGACGCTGCCCTTCAACCGTATGCAGTCAGAAGAAAAAAAGAAGATATCGAATAAATTATTTAATAAAGAAAATCATTCACGAAATTTACATACTCCCCACACTGCGTTATCGCCCAAAAAAAAAAAAACCAGCGCAGAACTGATATGCCTTTAACGGAAGGACGTAGTGGACTCTTCAACGCTGGCTGCGACAGAACCGCAGCCGCCCCTTTTTTCCCCTCCCATTCAACGCCTCCGATCCAACTCGGGAGCAGCGAGCGCATTTATATGTTCTGCACGTTCCTTGGAACCGCTGCCTTCTTATCGGGCATCATATCGCTTCGTCTCTACGCAGGCGCACAAGCCACTCTGCTCGTCGGCCAACACCTACGGACCGAGATAGCGGATATACCCCGGTATCGGTGCTTTGCGCCACCGTTTCCTCCCACCGCACTCTACTTCTCACGTCGCTTTCTGAGCTGCGGAGCTCGGGAGAGAATGGGCCCCAGTGACGGTATTCCGCATTTTCCCGACGCCGAACTGACACTTGTATTTATCGACTCTTTTATTTGTATATTAAAATAGTTTTTATTCGAACTTCATTGTTCGCGTTTCGTTATTGGAGTTTCGTTATTTGGAGTTTCGTTTTTTTGATTTTCGTTATTCGCGTTTCGTTACTCAAGTTTCATTAGTTGGGTTTTTTCGTTATTCAAGTTTCGTTATCCATGTTTTTTTTGTTATTTATGATTCGTTTTTCGCGTTTTGCTATTGGAAATTCGTTATTCGAATTTCGTTATTCAAATTTTTTTTTTTTGTTTTCGAATTTCGCTATACATGTTTCGCTATTCACGTTTCGTTATACTAGCGTTCGGGCAATGCATGGACGGGGCTCGAGGCCCGCTAGGCTTAGCATTCTTCGCAATAGGGCGAGCGAGTACGCCTGTGTTCCCATTTACACACGAAACAAGACACCCGTTTGCATACAACGCTTGAACATGACGTCAGTTCCGCCCGCCACACTGGAGACAGAAAAAAACGTCCCATTTGCACAGTGGAAGCTACTTTCACGCACAAACGAGCGTCTCGTGATTGTAGAACAAATACGACGGAAGCTTCGTTGTTCCACACCCAAAACACCCCATCTGTCTGACCAAGTGTAGTCAGCGCGAAGACTCTATGCTTGCAGGGCAAACAACACGAAACGACGTGACCGTGTAAGATGTTATGAATTCCGTCCGTTGCAAACAAACCACTAATACGACACAAACGTTCATATGTCAGTTATGTTAACAGCTTCGTATTGGAAAGCACGTACAGGTCGTCGCAGACTAGTAGGCAGAAGTGATATGTGCAGAGAAAGAGATCACCCGACCTCAAGCCGCAAGCAAGCGATAGAGAACGTTGCCAAAGCCCGGAAAGAAAGGAGTCCCAAAGGCACAGCATTAACAGAACGCGACATGGGGTAATACAATGAAAACACACTCTCACATCACGACCATCATCATTGCAATTGTTACCATCGTAACACTTAATCTCAATTCTCCCACACTCACACACACACACACAAACAAAGAAACCTACCAGCCCAATTTTATTCGTACTATTGATTTGATTGGCGACGAACATGCCATTCATAATTGTCGATGTACCTGAGACTGCGTTGACGAGAGAAGAATACTTCCTGTCGTTTCTCTCTCGTCACCGCAGTCTGGGCTAATTCTACAGTTATGAACTTACACCAGCTCACTTGCGTCCTCGCGTTTTGTTCGTTGATGCCATTCAACTAATTTCCTCTAACCCCTCTAGAAAACGAGTGTAACCTATTCGCGGAAACGCATTTTTTGTGTGCTACAGTCACGGACATCTTAAGAAGCTCAGGGCGTGGAGAGTGGAGAGAATCTTATTATTGTTCCGCATCTAATAGGATTGCGGCATTAGCCCATAAGAACGCAGAAGAACCAACCAGAGAGCAAGAAGCGCGGAGATAATATGCCATGCCCTTGCGAATCTGAAATCGTCAGTGACTATAGCAAGACACATTAATATTCCTGAAAGCTCACCTATTCTACTGAAAATATAGGAAACCTACACCGGCGTTGCTAACATCAGAAATTAATTTAGCAGGTTCATGTTTACCTCTTTCGAAATGTTTGCTAATTATGATTGTTTTTCTCCGCTGCATACCTTCGATGCTTTCATACCTGGGACTCTGTCACCTGTTCTCAATTGGGCATGAGGGACAACTAAACGACTGTTTGTTAAAGTAAAACAGGAAGCAAAATATAAACGTGAAGGGCATACGTACGATCTCTCGAGGTACGTGCAAAATAAACTTTTAGAAACAGATTTCTGACTTACAAGTTTTGCAATACAATACAATAAAAATACAAGTTGTTTTTTTTTCTCTGGGAACAACATTATTAAATCTACAAGTAATGTGGTCGGGTCTTTATCTTTCAATTTGTTTCATGGGTGACAGAACCAAAACAAAAACACCTGAGCGTTAAATAAATCTAAAAGCAATCTCTCGGGTAATTAACTTAGGCCGGACGTAATTGCTGGACGCAAATTGAATCGCGTTAGGAAACAAGAAAAAAAAACTAAAGCAGAAAGTAAGATCTAAAAGAATGTGCTCATTTTAGCCTGTCTATTGTGCCAGGCAATAAGGAAAACGCACAGTACATTCCTTAACGTTTAAAGCATTGTCTCTTAACAAGCGATAAAAACGGCTGCTTATTAAGTTTAAGCACGGACAGGGCAAACGGAACCACAGAAAGGAAGCAGGTAGGTGGTTGCAATGAACGTTTTCATCTCCCCACACCATTAAACTTTCCTTTACCTTAGTACTCTGGTGTTTACTCAAAGTATTTAAACTTACAAATATACAACCATTGCACGTTTAAAAACAAATTGATTTTTTTTGCAGCCGTATTATTACTTTTCTTATGCAGTAAGAGACAAGGTAGTAAACAAAATATTCTTCAAGAAAATAAAATAAGAACACGACTCCGCTCAATTAAGTTTTGTGATAATTTTTTTTCATTATGATTTTAAACAATTATGACCGGTGGTGTACAGACACGCTTACTAAAAAGAAATATAACAAAGTAACGCTCCATATTTTACTTTAATCTGAATAAAAAGATCAATAAAGAAATGCCCGAAAGAACCAGGGCGCCCCACTTAACTTACTCACGGAAAGTGAGGTTCAAGCCTTTGTAACCACGCAAGTCCAAAATGACAGTCTTAACATCCCGTTCTACCTTCAATAACGTTCGCTCAAAGAGTTGCGCATATTCCGCCAGGCAAAAAACATGCCTGCTGACCCCTAAGTATGTCCCCGCTGGAACCGAAGTCAATAAATCCATTAAGAAGCATTCTTACGATTCGATTCTAACCTAGTCCATTCATGGTTTTTTTCCATCTTGAGAAAGAAGTAAGCATGAAACGAAAGATCGGAAAAAAAAAAAGGTTTAATGACCATGGAGGAATTCATGAGTGCCGAGTACGGCTCGCATGCTATTCCCTTAAGTGATTCCATGAATGCGTTCTGACCTTCGCTTCCGAGAGGAGAGCATTGACTTTGGTTGCAAAGACCTGCCGTTTCGCTTGCGTGCATAAAAGTAAAATGAGAGGATATCTCTTTTTTTTTTCTTTTACTTCGTGCATGTATATGTATGTGTGTGTGCTTTACTCGTTCCCGCGGTAACGTTTCGTTCTAAGAAGGCATCGATTTTATGAGTCACGTTTATCGCTTCGAATGGCCACGTAGTTACGAACGATTTAGAGCTAACAGTGTTTTAAATGCGGACCTTCTGCGCTGAACGATTCCTGTCGGGTGCTGAGTACTTGAGACGCGTCAGGGATAGTATATCTTAGAGCCACCGAATAAAACTACGATTCGAAGTAACGAAGCCTTAGCCATCTTGGTGCCCAAAATCGTAGTTGACAGTTACGTGAAGGCTTTATCCGAAATCGGAGAAAACGGTTTTCCGTCCTCCAAAAATTGTTAAGACAGACCGTAACAGAGGAAGAAAGATGTCGCTTGAGCCCCTTCGGACCGCCGTACCTATAGAACGCACGCAGGAAGTCGCATTTTCAAATTGTAACTATCAATGCGCGCGCCAAACCCCCCCGCCCCCCCCCCCCAAACTCGACTTGGTCGCCTGCGTCCAGGGGCGGATGCAGGAATTTCTGGAGGGGGGGGGGGGATCAGGTGTTGGTCAGCGTACCATATGTTTAGGAATTCCCCCCTTTCCCCCGTTTCCACGCCCTAAATTTTTACACATGTAGAAATCAAGAGGGGCGTCAGGACATCCGGACCCCCCTCTAAATCCGCCCCTGTCTGCGTCGCCACCCGCCCTTGACCCTGGCAAGTTTCTGGGCCCTATTATTTACAGAAAGGGAGCTACGCTTTCTAATTTTACAAGAAAAAACTGACCTGTGAAATGCATCTCTGACGAAAAGTTTAAATTGTTACAAGCAGGCATCGATTGTTACGGTTCATTTTAGATCGAGCCTGGTGACTTGGGACACCATTGATATATATATAGGCGACTTTCTGCGTGCGTTCTAGGTACGGTCCGAAGAGGCTCAAGCGGTGATAGAGCAATGGCGTGTAGGCGTTGGCGCGGACTTTTGAATAGCACCAAAATGGCGGCGGCCATAGGATAATCGCGGAATAAAGTGCCGATACTCTAAACGTAGCACAGTGGCTTCGATTTATCTCAACTCCAGGGAATCACTCAAACAAAAGCACAATTTTAAATTCAACTTCGTATTTTTTTATATATATCGCCATAACTACACGAATGAAAAGCGCCTTATCTTCCTTCGCTGTGTTTTCAAACATGGTTCTACGAAAACGTTGCTTTAATAAAAAAGAAAACAAACAAATAGTGTTTCAATTTAAAGCAAGCTTCACTTACAAGTTTAACGTGACTCGGCATTCGCTATCTCCTTCCATAGTAAATATCATAATTAAAACCCTAGATTTCTTAAATTGATGTTAGCATCCAGGGCTCAGATTTTTTCTGATGGGGCTACATTTCCAAAACAGTGTTGCAGAAATAAACGGACTAGACCATTCCTCTTGGCTACATATTAGTTTTATTTCTCGCGCCTGCCTCTCTCTCTCTCTCTCTCCTTCACACACACACACATACACACACACCACATTTTAGTTATCTATTTCTCTGTAGGATGCGCGTTTTTCTTTTAGGAAAACCCTATTGCGCATTAAACGCAAGACAATACAAAAGGCCCTCTAACTTGTTGCTCCGCAACTTCATAAGCTATGACCTCGACTGAAAAAAAAAAGGTAAAGATCGAATTGAAATGAACTACGTTGTGCGCGCTGTTCACACCACCGGTATGCTACGGAACACGCCCTAAGGCCGGTTCACACGCTTTTGTTTGGGCGTGATTGACTGCGTCGGCACCTCGCGTGACCGCTCACGACAAGAAAACACACAAGCAAGGTGGCGCCACTTATCACGCCAGTGCCGAAAACTCTTCCAATCTGCGTACATCCACAGCCGGCGACGCGTTAAGAACCTGGTAAATGCTCCGCTTCCAGATCTTGTTGCCACTGCTCGTCGTCTTCCGCCTGGCTTTGACTGCGCGTTCGGCAAAGTGTTATCAAAGTCAGAAAGCTCTCGCCCAAATTTTTTAACCGGTCACCGACAAGGTTTTTTCAGTATTCGCGACGTCAAATATACGCACTAATCGTGAAAAATGTTCGCTCAAAATAACGTTGTCAAAATTTGTTCAGGCCCAATGTGGAAAAAATATGAAGTAAAAAATATATATATATACTCAGATTGGATGCGCTTTGGGTCGACCCGATTGGTGTCGCGGGACTGTTTTCTCGTCGTAATCAGTCACAAAAGGTTGCAACGCACTCGTTCGTACCCAAACCGAAATTTCTGAAGCAGCCTTCACTGGCTGCTGCGGATGCGGTCGTAATAGATTCGATTTAAACTTTTTTATTTATATATATATTTTACTTTTAATTTCTGGACGTTGTGGTCAGCGCACGCACCTTTGGACCTGGAGGCCCTCGGTCCACGACTGCTCCGCGACTGCAGCAACGGATCCCGATGAGCGTCCCAGGCACAGAACCAGCTCTTAAGTTACCTGGAATGAAAGAGGAAGCAGATGAGCATCATTGCGAACTCAAGTCAACTAAGTTGCATTTTACTGTGTATTGCGCCACATGTACGACCAATCAGTGACCGGTTTATAGCCAACCTATCACCTAATCTGACCTAACCTAAACGCAATAAACGAATCTTCTCGATTACCGTATACACTGAATTTAACGTTAGCTACGCATAATTCAGTGAGGAGCGTTGAAGCTAATCGGCTATCTGCATTAAGGGCAACGCAATGATTGCTATATGTTCTGTGAAAGAGACGCAGGGCCTTGTTCATAAATAGTGCGTATTATCCGTAACTAACTAATTAACGTAACATTAGCGTAGCTTAACCTAACTTAGCCTAGCGTAACGTGACATAACCTAACCTCAGCTAATCTAGAATGAACTAATTAAACGACTTAACGTCACGTGGCGTAGCGTAACCTAACCTTACCTAACCCAGCGTATCCTAACGTAACGAAACCTTACATATCTTTACATAATCTTACGTATCCTAATTAAACGATTTAACGTAACAACCTAACCTAACCTAACCTAACCTAACCTGATGTAATCTAACGTAGCCTATTTACACGACTTAGCGTAACGTAGCGTAGCGTAACCTAACCTAAGCTAACGTAACGTAACGTAACCTAACCTAACCTAACCTAACAACACTCGTTAAGCTCTGCCAAGTTCTCGAAAGTGACCAGGCTCTCGACTAGCGTCGTTTTGAAATGAATGAAGTAATGGTTGGGTTTGAGCAAGGCATAACTGGATGCATTAACTTGTTCAAAATGACATATTTGCATATAAAATGCAACGTACTAGAATATGTGTTATTATTTGTGAGCAAAATTAGACATCGATCGATTCGACTCAGAATTTTCTTCGAGCCACACGGCGTCAAGAATATATGCCCGGTGTGAACTCCTCCTGACGTTAAAAGAGTGCAATGCTTAATTATTCAGAATCTGTGTATCATCACAATTTCTGCATTTTCGATGACAATAATTACACACCAGTACACCAACTACATATTTCACCCCACGGTATAATTACTACTGGATAAACAAACAATACTCTTCGCACATAAATGTCGATACACCCAAATCACACTCGTTTGAGAAAAAGGGTTCTAATACTTTCGACCCGAATGTAACCAAGCTTCCTCGAGTTGTAACTATCAAACACGTATTACCTTCGCTTCACAATAAACAAAAAAAAACTATCCCTTTTCTCTTCCGGGTTTGGTTTTAAATAGAGCATTAAGTTTTAACCTATCAAACAACGTTATAAAAAAAATACTATCGCGTCTCAAAAACAAGTTAACATTAAAAAAAACAAAAAAACGCTGACTGCCATATCGGTACTGTCATCGGCAATGCATCTTGGCACCGACACAAGCGCGACAGCACCATGTCGAATTCGCACAACGTTTCAAATAGAGCTCGGTAAACGAGTTGCATAGGGTCCGTATTTCACGCCAGTTCGATTTGACTCGCTCCCGTCAACGACCGCTTACCCGGAGGCGTTGGTACGTGTTTATTTACAGCCCGAGATTCAGTGACAGTTCAATACGAAGGCTTACTTGCACTGTTTCCTAAAGCCGCACCCACACACTGCTCCTGCGTCATACAAGAAGACACGGTGGTCCCCGCAGACGTGACAACATGCAGAGTTATCTGCGTAGACGCCTCACCGCATGTTCGAAAGCACGCTTGCTTCATATATCTGCGCTTCGAGCGCGTCTGAAGACCGCTAATAGGGAGTTTTGGGAGACCGCGTTTTCCTTGCACGTCCGCAGCCATACGATACCCGGAACTCTACAGTCAAGGCCATAGGCGCGCAGGCGCAGTAGCGGCTTCTTCATTGCGGAGGGCTCAGCGGAAGGGGAAACGCGGTCTACGAAAACTCCCTAATAGGGAGTTTTATGCACGTGCGATACGTGCATAAAACTTTTTGCACGTGCGATACGGTACAATAGGCGTTCGGGTACGATCTACGGGGCAAATGGGAACAATCGGGCAGCGTAGAAAGCGCAAGTGACTAGGCTTTTTTGTTTGTTTGTGATTGGTTCAGCGATGATAGACACGCGTAGAGAAACATAAACGCAAGATTTTGGGCATTTGACGCTGTCTGGTTGGTCCTATGGGCTTAAAAATGAAACGAAGCGTAGCGGAAACAAACTTACACGTGCAACCGAGAGACTGTAGAGAGTTTTAGTAGATCGTTCCAATAGCTCTGATACCCCCGATAACGATACTATATATGTAAGCGCAAAGGCGGAGGCAGAGTATCGGGTATCGTTATCGGAGTCATCGGAACGATCTACTAAGGGCCGGTTGCACCAACGTCGCTTACCTTAACCCAAAGCGGCTCTTTGCTAAGCCGGCTTAGCGCCCTAAACCGAGTTCGGATAAGCACGAGTTTAAATTCCGGTTGCACCAACGTAAACTCGGGTTTACAGAAGCGCCCGTAGCTAAACGCTGGATTTGCGTAGGGAATCTAGGGACAAACAGAGCGAACTAGGCAACGCTCAGAGGGACGAATACGATTGGCGGAGAGGAATCTCGTGATGTAAACAAAAAACCTGCTGTAGTAGCCGTCGTCGGCGTCTGCTTTTCGCTGTATTTCTTCGGTGAGTAATGAATTAAAGGTCTCCAAATCCAATCATTTTTATCGCTTAACTTTCAGAAACAAGAGTCAATGCTTTAAATAAACACGAATGCTCTTTACATCTGTGATTGTGTGTTTAATATCGGTTGATAACAGAATATTTTGACAGTGACAGTAGTTTTCGTGCTCACATTTTGAGATAAAGGAGCCATCAGGGGCCCCAAATCTCAACGAACGCGAGAAGGACGCTCTACTCGCTACATCGCTGAAGACAAAACATCATCGAGAATAAGTAGGCAGGTAAGATGATTACCAAAATCAAGTCATGCATGAGACCGATGAATTTCAAAACAGTGACGAACTCGCCACGGCAGCTGCGAAAATCCCCGGAAATAGTCGAATAGAAGTCGCCGAGTTGTCGTCGCCACGAATAGAAGTTGTCGTCGCCACGAATAGAAGATATAAAGCAAAATATTCCTAAAAAGCGCGATCACCAAAAAAGTTACGGTTATGGAACGATACAGTTTTCTGAAGCCAAGATTCTACTCGCAAGACAAGGAAAATTCACTGAAGATTGTCTCGAAACTCAGAAAACGAAAGAAATTGAATTTTCGCTGTTTTATAATTTAAAAGCGCTGCAATCTGATGCAAACGGCAGAAGTGTCGACAATCAGCTGATCGCCGAGATCATGTACTGCCACTATTCAACGCGCTGATCGGATTGAAGGATATGCGTTGCAAGCAGAAATAAACAAGCCGGTAAATAACAATACGTTACAGTTATGCGAAAATCAGTAAGGTATACATACGAATAAGCTCGTTGACAGAATAACCAACGGGAAGACAGACGTGAGCCCCTGAGCCCCACAGCTCCGTAGGTAACTCGGTTGAGTAAAACTATACGCACTCCGGAGTGCATTTCGGATGAGATGGCTATACGCACTCCGCTAAACTCGTATAAAACGAATGGTCACAACGAGTTTTTTCAGCGATGGCATAGCATAGGGGCTAAGGCGTCCGCTTTGTACGCAGGTAGACGCGTGTTCGAACCGCGGTGGACGTACTTTTTTTTTCATTTTGTTTTATTGAGGCATAATGCGATGTTCACGACATTTCTTTTTGCGATAATGTTGTCGACGAAACTTCGCAGAATTAAATGGGACTCCCTTTCCGGAGGTGCGATCGGGGACAGCGGGGCTTGGGTTGCCGGCCGGACGCCGCGAAGTGGCGTGTACTGGTTACGTTTTGTAATTAGCAGCCAATACTGTCGCCGCGAAGCGGCGTGAACGCAGGCGGGGGGCTGGGTTAACACGCTTCCCAGTGATACACGCGCCGTTCGAAAAGGGTGGCCCAACGGGCATGAGTTCTCGGCGGAGTGCGTATAGCCATCTCGTCCGAAATGCACTCCGGAGTGCGTATAGCTTTACTCATCTCGGTTAGGGCTAACACGCACTGAAAGTGGAGAGCAAACTTGAAAACCGGGGTCGATAAACACTTCACGCGACAATATTTTGCATCCCTGTCACAATCGAAGGCCACTCTGTCGAGACTCTCACGCTGTTGTGGCCTAAAACACTTTGTACAACCACTTCGTCCACCGCGTCGACCGCCACAAACCAGCCGCCATGTTTATAATCCAGTATTAAGAAACGAAGCAAAGCAAAGCGCCCAATGTTGAGCAGCTCAAGATAAGCGTAGTTTAGTGCTAGGTTTAGCGATAAGCGATTTTGGTGCAACTGAACGAAACCGAAACTTAGCTTAGGTTCCCGGCTAAGCTCCGCTTTGCGCTAAGCGGCGTTGGTGCAACCGGCCCTACAACCGGCTCTACTGTCTTCTTACTACTCGATTTTACACCGAGTCCAAGCGCAGCCCACGCTGTACGATCTGACGAAGCTCGTCGCTTTTGTGAGCTCGTTATCAACGGCTAAATCAACCAAGCAAAAAGAAAAAAGGATCACGCCGTATGTATTGTGCGTGATTGGTTCATCCGTCAATAGCTAACGTACCAAAGGCGACGAGCGTCGTGACGATGCACTTTTTCAGACTGTTTGATTGGGTTCCATCGGATCGTATGCGGAGTGCAAGATCGTCTGCTTCTTTTGCAGGGGGTTGTGGTGACGTCAGAATGCCGAGCTCTGATTGGCTCTGATTGAAGGATAGTGGGTGGACCTGAAGGCAGCTTGCTTGAAGTCTACTCTACCCGGTGCCCTTCAATCAGAGCCAATCAGAGCTCGGCGTTCTGACATCACTACTGCACCCTGCAAAAGAAGCAGACGAACTTGCCCTCCGCATAGACCTTTGCATCGCGTATCACCCGGGAGAAAAACGCTGAGTCACTGGGTCGTGGACTCTGATATGCCACAGAGCAGAGCAACAGCGCATGCTCAGAAGCGGTTCCACAGCAAAGCAGACAAAGATGGCAGCGTGCAGAAGGCGATTTTTGCAAACGTCTATACGTCGGCTGCGATCGGACTTGGTGCGGAAAGGAGCACAGACCTGTGTCTCATGGTTGCCAGTAGAAGACTCCACTTATCTTTATGTATAAATAAAAGAAAAACAGTGGCAGCTGCAAGTTGCGATTCATTAATGGTACGATGAACATATACGGTGCAGAAGGTACGTGTGCAGTCCTTCCTCCCCACCCACCCCTTTTCCTGTATTGACTGAACGTTAGGAACGTTAAGTGACATCTTGAACGTTACATACGATTTGTTTCTATACGTCGCTTTCACTAACGTCAAATCAGCTGATGTTGTAAAGAGTCTTTCAGCGTTCAAATCCCTTCCAGTCGCCGCTGATGTGATGTCAGTGCAAGCAACGTATAGAAAGAAAATCGCACTTAACGTTTAAGATCTCTCTCTCTCTCTTTCACGTTCTTAACGTTCAGACTGTAATGAATAAAAAAAGGAAAAATAGGTGGAAGGGCTGGAGGGGCCGTGGATCCGCGACAAAAAAGAACCGTTCCCCTCCCGAATGCAGCCCCGGCACTCACGGAATGGAAGAGCCCGCACCCCAGGTCGTCTTCCCCGTGGCAGCCACGGGTGGGGACTGACATGAAGCCGACTGGGTGCGGTCGCGTTATGCGTCGCTCTGCCCTTTACAACCGCCCTTTGAGTCGCCGGGGCCCGGCCGAACCCCGGCCTCCCCGTCGGCCGAGCTCGCTCGTCCTTCGTTCCCCGAACACCGGAAAACATCGACGCCTTTATCGTGTACGTGCGCACCTACCCGAGCATTTAAGAGTCCGCTTTAAAAAGAAAAAAGGAGGCAGATATCTCGCGCAGTTCGACTGTGCCGTGCGCGGTCCGTTTTGCATCGCATTCCTGTTTTTTTCTTTACGCTTGTTTTTTTCTAAAGGCATGTTCGTTTGCTGAGCGTGTCCGTTTGACCAAGAGGGGTGTTTCTGTTGGTTTGGGGGACTGCCCCGCGCTTGTGCACTCCGTGGGAAAACGACTTTTTTTTGTTTTGCTTTTTTTTTGCGAGCGGCTGTGGGCGTTTTCGCGGCACAGTAGCACGGGAAAGTTGGAAGAAAATATTCGGTTCAAATAAAATAAACGAGCTTTTTTGTGTTTTTTTTTTCAAAATCAAGTTGCGTGGGCAGTGTTTGCAGTTGAGTACAGGGTAGTACGAAACGAATCGGCCAATATGTTTACAAGTAAGTCCGCGTGATCAGGAACCACATTCGCGTGAGTCGAGGCATCTGCGCATGCGCAAGTGCCGTGACGTCAGAGAGTTGAGTTTGTGTATATAGTCTTTGATAGCTTAAAGAACGCAGGGTACGGCTCTTTGTGTTCTCGCTTCTTCCTTCGTGATTGGTTCTTCGGCCATCCTATCGGCTCTTGGCGCAACCTCATTGGCTACGAGGGGATGATGAGATGCTCGGATCTGGCCATACTCTCCGTTTCTTAAATTATCAGTGACTATAGCTTTTATCTTTTTTTCAACCAATTTTAGCATTTAAGACACGTTACGCACCGACTTACTTTCGATCGAAACTGAGTGTTAAACAAATCACTATGTTCACAACACCAACTATCTACCGACATTTTTTGTGTATGTAATATGCACTCGAGGATTGCTGCATGTTCTCAGAATGCCTCTCTTTACAGCGGGGCACACTCCCTTCTGATTTTTTTTGTTCATTATTTTACTTTACGATTTTGCGGGTTTTTTTCACGACCCAAGTTTATGCGTGTGACATCCTTCTGCATTGCTTTATATGGTGAAGAGCCATGCAACCGATGCCTCTACTTTGATCACAGTAATACGTGGGAACCAAAAAAAAAATGGTCACGAGTACCGCGCAACCACTTCCGGATTGAGCATAAGAAAAACGATGCATTCTTTTGCGACAGCCAGCCGAATTCGTATCATTCATAACTGAAACGAAATGGCTTTCAATCAAGCTCCAACCCGAAGAACGAACAGCAACGCCCTTTTCAAAGTTAAAAATGGTCGCCACCTGCGGCGACATTACCTCTTCCGGGGTTAAAGAAGAAAAAAAAATGGGGAGCACAAAAGAAGCAAATATGGCGGCCGCTGTGAGTCACACACACCAATAGAGGCAGCCTCGTCACCTGCTCGTGACGTCACAAATGACGTCACAGATGACGTCGCGTGCAGAATCACGTGACGCGATAAGAAGGCGCGGGCTCGTTCCTTTTTATAGATCGCATGTCCGATCGGCCCGGCCGCGGGGGGGGGAGGGCCGACACCTTCAACTCTGACCTATAAAAAGTGGCGACCTCTTTTCCGGGAAGGTATTTTCGGTGCTCCGCAAACTGAAATATCGCGTCTTGACGTTGGCACGCGCGTCACGACCAAATCAAAGGACGAGGTTTGATTGAGAGCGGCGTGGTCCGTCCGTCGGCCTGTCGTGTGTAGGTCTGAACTTCCTGGTGGGAGATTCCGTTTAGAGTCACCGGATGATGAAGGGGGAATACGAGTTTGAAAGAAAAGACCTCGCAGATCTCCTGCTTTGACAGCTAGACTATGTTCGGGTAACTAAAAATAAATGCTTAAAGTGCTGGCGAGCAGATGCACATTAACCGTAATGGTGAACCCTGTAACTAAAACAACAACAAAAACTTCATATAAAAATAACAGGGGGGCAGAAGGCCACACATTAAGATACCAAGAGTTGGGACAATAGTTGATGCTTTTTTAATTCCCTCTCTTCTCTCTCTCTCTCTCTCTAATAAGTGCGTTTCTGTCGCGGAGTGGTATAAAGGGAAAGTACGTTTATGTCTGTGGTGGTGAAGACCTTGGAAAAAGTGTTTATAAGATGGACAAAATAACCTGTAGCTGAATTCCAAACGTTTTCTGTCCCACTTTTTTTCTGTGCCTCATACCTTTTTTTTTTCTTTGCCACTTCATAGTGAGGGTTTGCTATAATGTTTCTTACCCCGGTGTTAAGAGATGCTGACAAGGTTGCGTGTTAGGAAGAGGACAACAGTGCAAGACATTATCCGAAATAGAGCCAGCATGTACACGCGGTGATTAGCCGTAAGAATGAGTGTAACCGAAAGCTGCCATAACGACACAACCTAATTGCTAAATTGCATCACGTGAGGCAGTTTGACAAACACACAGGTACAAGCAGGGTTTTTGGCGTCCAGAGAAAGAGAAAAAAATTTACAACCACGGCGTACACATATACGAGACATGCGCAATAAGAAAGGACAAAAACTACAAAAACAAGTAATGTGAATTTTCATTTTTTTTTCTAAAACTGAAGGCAATAAAACAAAAAACGGATTCCTGCTCTGGGTTCTATGAATATGGAAGATTAATCGGGTTATTCATTTGGATAAAACTTGAAAATCATTTCATGGTTCCTCTAAGGCCTCGACGCACCATTGCGTTTGAGTGCGTTTGACTGCGTTGCATCGAGAAACGAAAGCGAGTCACCGGCACATCTGTGCTTCGTATGAAGCGTGGAATCCTATTCAAGGAAGAGCTTGCAACGTGAGATAAGAAGTCTAAAGTACTCAAACACTTTCAAACGCTCTCAAACGCTCTCAAAAGCAACTGTGCGTAGGGGCCTTTAGCGCTACGGTCCTCACGCGCCAGCTTGTAGAGACCGTTCAGGCTGTTCGCTTCACCGCATGCACGCGTGCCGTGCAGCAAAGCACAGGAAGAGAGTTCGCGCGACCGCGCGAACTGGTCACGCGAGGTGGCGTCGCCCGTAGCCGAAGATGAAACCATACTTGAGAAATATTGCACAAAAGATACCAAATACTCTTTTTGACGTATCCGCCCCACTTCTCTGACGGCGGACCAAGCACGTCGGGCATGAAACGCGCGTCTTAAAGGACTTGTTGCTTTGCTCCTTAAACGGTTTTAAACTCGTACCACTTACGTTCGAACTAGTAACTGGGACAAAAGTAAATAAAACAAATACTTAAGAAAAACGCTATGTTGTTTATCGTGTTATGGTTTACACAAATAAAAATGTCGGGTATTTTTCTTTTTTTTTATAATGCTGCAATAGGAATTACAGGATTGCTAGATTTACGCGTTCCAGTAGACACCGAGCCGATTCCAGTACTGAATAGAGAAAAATACAGAAATCGTAATTCAACTGGCTCCTTTAAAAAATAAACAATTGCGTATAAAAAAAATTACACCGACAACACATTTTTTTTTTTTTTTATGGGACGTCACAGGCTTCTACACACTCATTTTCTAGTCACATTTTTTTCGGGCTTCGAGACGATTACGATGTGAAAATTACGCCCAGTAATAGGGGCGCTCTAAAAGTACCTATACATTTATTACCGTGACCTATATGGCGCAAGTCACGATCACAAAAGGGAATTTTAATCTAGAAGAAACCTAAACCACGATCGGACTGGGGACTATTTATATAAGTAAAAAGGTATGGCATGGGTGTAATTAGGGCAGATAACTCGAAAACTAGTGCCAATATCTTGTACGAGAGCGTGGCGAAAGACCAAACTACGCCAAGGCTCGACTTGGCATTTTCTTCCCGTTAAGTATGATTGCGGCTGTACCGAAGTGCAAACAGGGTTTAACATCAACACCGTGAGTTTGCGTCACGCAGCAATCTTCAACGGCCGCAACGCAATAGAGATGTACGCGAAGCACCCCTTCATTAAACCCCGTGAAAAGATGAAAGCAAGCTGCCACGTAGCCACGCAGCCTTCACCTCTATTTTGCCAACCGATACCAGTGCACACACACGCACACACACATTGCTATCGTCCGCTTGAACTTACGATGGAGAGCAGCAAACGTCAGGAACCATCGAAGCCAATCCGATCCCGTGTAAATGTCACGTGATCTTGGGAAGGGGCGCAGTGACGCGCAGAGGAGCAAGTCACGTGATACGGTCACATCGCTGGATTGGCCGGAATGGTTCGTAGCTTCCACAGCGGTCCATCGGAAGGTGAAACGGAGTGTGTACATAAATGCGTGCAGGCGCAGACAGGCACTCGCACATACAATAATAATAATAAACGCGCGCACGGTGAGCTTGTCTCGAACAAACGGGACGAGATTGACCCTCAAGGTTCAGAGCGTTCCGCCGCCTCCGACCCCCTGGTCAAGAGACCAACGGCGGACACAAAGGGGTCGAAAGAATCGCTCGCTCTGGGGCACTCGCAGCAACGCCCCCTTTGGAAGAGCTTCATTGTTTCGCATCGCGGGCAATTAGGCTTTATTTGAAGAAGGAGGTCAAAGTGATCTCCGACGGCGCTGCACGAAGGTGTTCGGAACAACCTCGCTTCCCGCGTGGTCTTCCGATTCTCTCTGGTTTTATTTGTCTCAATAAGTTTTTTGGCGAGTCCTAGTGGTACGTAAAGTGACACGGTTTTGATCAGCTATGGCCACCGAAAGTGTAAGAGCGTCACGCCGCATCAGCAGTGGCGTGATGTAAGAGAGATGAGTTAGTGTATACAGTTTGTTTCACCTTATTGAAAACGTAGTCAAAGGCTAGAAGACGTACAAGCGCAAACAAACGTATACCAAAAGCTAGAGGCAACGATGCGTTATCTCGTTTGTCTGTTCGTTTTTTAGCCCAACTTAGCAGACGCACAACAAGAAGACGAGTATCACGACGGTGAACGTTTGGTCGTTTTTGGTCGACTTGGTCAGACGCGTAGAGACGGCCGCGTTCTTGCTTAAGGCGAGACGAAGTGTAACAAAGGGATTGCTTGACTGGAGTATGGCAGTTTTCGACGTAACTTTGCGACCAATCGCCCCGCGTGCGACATATAACAACGTGACAGGCCGATTCATCCAAAGTCACGTGCTGTTACTTCGGGACCCCTTTGATGCGTGGCAGATGTGGGAGGCTAAGCACACGGATCAAAGACGCGTTTGACCACCATATAGATGGAGTGAAAACCTCACGCACAAGAGGCGGCGAGGGTGGAGGGTGATATCTCTCGGCTGACCCGTTAGTTGGGAGCAACCAGCTGGCACGGGACACACGCATTCGTTTCGTCCGGGGTGTCCTTTCAACCGTCCTATATCTACGTCGGTTGCCCCACTCTTCATTCGCAGGCAATGCAGGCAATAGTTGTCGCCCGTCCATTACGTACGTCGAACAGTCACGTAACGATCGGTCGCACTGGTAATACCCTGCTCGGCGCTAGCGAACTTTGCACGAGCTCGCATCGAGCATATACGCGAGCGCACGCGAAGCACTCGATCAACCTCAGCCCGGCCGCGCGGTCACGGTTCCCCGTGACGTTCATCCGACACAATCGTCACACCGCGAGCTGCCCAATAACATGAGCACGCGACGGGTCTGGTGCGCCTACGCCCTTAAGGTTAGGCGTTCGTCAACACTGAACGAGAGAATCGCGTTCAAAAGTGGCGCATGCTTCAAAGGACCGCTCCTATCGCAACTATTACAGATACACGCCGTTTCACGCCAAGTTAGATCGCAGAAGACTCGACGATACGATGGCTACTCAAGCAGCGCTAAAAGATCATGGTCCCGGTGCTTGTCGCTTTTATAGATTTTCTATAACCGGCTACACCAATCACACACAATAATTGCACCGTGATCATATTTATTTTTGCGTGATTGATTTAGCAGGTTATAGTGAACGCACAAAGGCGACGAGCGCCGTAACGATGCGCTTTTGGTGCTGATTGATTGCCTCCGTCTGATCGAGGCGTCAGCCATGGTCTGACCTTGCGCGAAAGGGAGTGTAAGTAGGGTGCCTGCAGGTATCGCGTCTCCGTCCATCGTGTTCAGTTAGCCTCCCATTCCGTCCCGTGCATCGAAAAAGTGGTCCTCCCGAAGTGGCAACGAATGGCGTCACCAACGTCGGAGTGTCGCGCTGTCACGGAATCGATCTGGCTGCGGAATCCTGAAAGCGAGGTATAGAAGCCCCAAAGCTGACATTCGATGGAAGCTTCTGACCAATCAAACGCCTCCCTATCATCACCTGACACCGCTCTCAGCGCATCGGTATGAATTGCAGCGTGATCACGTGGAATTAGATTCACCACTGACTTGTACAACGAGCATGCAGCTTCCACCTCACTCTCAGCATAGAGGTGAACGGAGTGTAATAGGCGAACACCAAACCGCTCAAACGTGGTTTCCATTCAGACTGTCGCATTCGCATTACCATCGCGCTTATGGGAGGGCGTTGGCGGCTTCGCTTGACGCGAGAAAATGGCTCTGTTCGTGCCGACCGCTGCCAATTAATCTCCATTCTTCACAGGCGGGCTGTTAGGTTGTCAGGGGCCTTGACGTTACCGCGACTCCCGCTACTGCGACCAAAGTCGCCGCGCATTGTCCCGTGATGCAACCCATGTCGGGATGCGAGGCGACTGTTTTGTGTACCATTGTTCTCCGCTCGAAGCTGTTTTCTTTTTATTTCGCTCTTCCTCTTTGTCCCGCTGCTGATATGCATCGCGCACCTAAAGTATCCGTCTTGTCGCCTCTACGCTGGCTCGGTTTAAGTACCGAGTCGCAGTATTCTTATCACGTAAAGGCAGGCAGCTTTAGCTTGTGACTCCCGTCTGTGCCGCGCCAACGCCCTCTCATTCACTGAGAGGCAACGTATTCAAAAACTGCTCCCAAGAAATGTCGATTTATTGTCCGAAGGCCGCCTTCTAACGCCCAGCCGGTAAAAGCCAAAAAAGTTTCGAGGAAAAAGCACACTCTGTGGACAGAAGCAAAACAAAATTTGCGACGCCAACTGGCCTGACCGTGAAGTTTCTAGGAAATAGATGACAATCGTAGAAGCAGAAGAAATGGACAGACACCGTATGTCCTCCCGAACATGTGCTTCGTCATGCATATCAATATTCGTCACTTGTGAAAGACATAGGGGTGTATCAGGAGAGTCAAGGCGCAGAAGCACCAGCTTGCAACGGCGACCATTCGCATCCTAGCTTGATGAGCTCGACTGAAACATGTCATACAATTCTTTACACATTATAAATGGCGCCCATCATGATGCTCTGCTCCGCCCCCACATCTCGTACGGTTAGCCTCCGTAAAGCATGGGACACCGCAAATCCAACCTCGCTCCATTCAATGTGCCCCTTCCCTCTGTTTCACACTTCCGTCAACAGGACACGCCAGTTTTCGCCAGGCACTTGGATCGACGGCAAATACCCACTGCGTCCTTCGCGTCTCTGCCGCTGGGTGGCATCACCTCCTTTGGAGTTGCGAAAATGAGCCTATATATAGGACTAGATGTAGCTCTAATAACGAAGTATATTTGCAATTTAATGGCGGATACCTCTCGAGCAGATTGGTTGCTGGTACGCATGCTCGCGTTGCAGTACGGCGAGCAGGATAGCGGGCGGAAAGGCTGAGCAAAGCTTGGAGACTCTATAGCAGACGACCGATGCTTTCGCTTCCTCCTCGCACCATGCATCAAACTCGGCCATGTATATTTGCTTTCACCTTAAGTTCAAACGCAGCCGACACATTACGAGCTCGTGGGATCGATCAGACGACGTCAAAAATGCGCCGTCATGGCGTTCGTTTTCTGCATACCGTGATCCATCATCGCTGAACCAATCATAAACAAAAAAGGCCCAGTGACTTGCGATTTTGATGCTGCTTGATTGGCCTCATTAGCTTGTAGTGTGGGCTGCCGTCTGTACTTAACCCGAAACAAAGTTTAGAAGCGGCGGTCATGGAAGCTGAGTCGCATCTCGTTGGGCTTGTCTACCCTTTTCTTTGCAACTTGACAACGAGTCTGTTCTCCCCGTTATCTATGCGGCTTGGTGTCAGATTTAACGCTGCCCATTATGACAGGACTGCTCTACAATTTAGCGCCGATTCGAATTCATGGCTCTCCATGGGTGCGGTCGAGAGCGAGATAAGCCAACACGCCGAACACTGTCAAGCCGCCATCGGTAGCCCATAAGCTCCTCTATTGTTTGCAGACTCGCCGAGAAACACACGCCGGCCAGGGTCTCGCGGGCTGGCGAAGCAAACCGTGTTTACCTTGTTACGCAATCACTCAGTTACTTTTAACCTTTGTAGTTTTCTCAGACTTCTCGAACAGCTGCAATTTTCGTATATATATATATATGTATTTTTGTTTACCTTCAAGTGTTCTTTCCGATACGTATGATTGTTGTGCAGTCGGCTGCGCGCCTCGCTCAGGCAACACGCGAATAGTTTTCTCGTCAAACATATCCCGCCCACCGCGTGGGTGAGCAGCCCAACCCATCAATTAAGTCTGCCGCCCTCGTCTCATCACTCGACGAACAAACAACAAACATTATAGGCGAACATGTCAGACCCACTTTGTTACTCGTCTTTATCCCGTCCAAGCGTGAAGCTAGCCGTATACTCGGCGTGAACCTTTTCGTGTGCTATCTTGTCAAGGGCAGCGTAGATTCAGCAGCGCCGTTACATACACCTTGTGCGAGCGCACGGGCATTACGTAATACGAAGTCAAGTTTTGGGCAGCGGCACAGAGGAGACTACAGAGAGCCTTGATGACGTGACGCTACCTTCACTCACGAGTTGCGGATGAACGCCCCTCTCACCTGAAATTTCAAATAAATAAACAAATAAATAAAGATCAACTCCTGAGTGATGAAACGGCCTTACCACATCGCTTGAGGTCAAATTGCCCAAACACTCCGTCTATTATTTACAAACTTCGAACGGTAAATGGACCCAATTGCCAACACTGCGGGGTACGAGAAGATTGGACAGATGCTTTTTTTTCCTGCTCGGAATATTGAAAGAAGCGGAAGGACCTCTACCACCAGCATGCACTTAGTGGTCTGCCCTAGTCGATCATCGAAAATCTTCTCCCCGTACGAAGAACTGCGGAAAGAGCCTTTAATGCTATTTTGAAGTTTCTATGGAAGACTGGCCTGATGCACCTTCTGGGAAGAGACATCTCTGATTAAAAACCAGCCGAATCAATTATATCCGCTTGAAGTCCACACCCTGCAACTTCCTATCATCGCAATAATTCGGACCCCAGGCTAAATCTTACATCCCTTTTTAAGTATTGCTTAGCAATGGACTGATTAACCTACCGATTAATTGATTAATGCCTTAACCGCGATTAATTGTTTTATCTCGGTTAATCGGTAAAATTCTGACGAGCCAAAAGAAAGCGAAAATTCAAGGGTTTCATCATGTAGACGAGGACCAGTACACCTGTATGAAGGGCAAATTTTACGTGAAAGTTTAGCCCAAAGTAAACTGCAGGGTCGAGATTTGCAACTTGAGACAATTGCAGGTCATACCTGTCCCGATCCCTTGGACGCCGTTCGAGCTGTTCGTTTAGGGCAGCAGAGACTAATGTGAACAATCAAGGGAGATCGCTCTTGCCGGAGAACATCAACGAACCACTTTGCCTCATGCAGACTTGGGAAGTAATCCGTTACTTGTAACAAATTACCCCCAACTCTGCATGAGGCAAAGTGGTTCGTCGTAATCCGTTACTTTTTTCGAGTAATTTTGTAATTGCCACGTTACTTTTTTGCGGCAGTAATTTGTAATGTAATTTCGTTACAAATAATGGTAAAGGATTATTTTAATTGCTTGTTACTTTTTTAAAGATATGAGCATATTACAGAAACGGAAGCAATATGAGCAGGCAATTCAGCAGCATAAAGATAGCAATTTCAACAAAATAGAAAACCATCGTGAAAAAAAAAATAACGAAAAAAACACAATTTTTTTTGTATTACCGGTCACTAGAATTACTAGAAAACGTGCAAGGCATATACAAATATGCCGAGAAAAAAGTATCAAGAAGACAACGCCGAGTAGGCGTTGTCTTCTTGATCTCATAGTGGAGCGTAGACGCTGCTACTGAGCATGCGCACCGCTAACTTTGTCTGCAGAATTCCAGGGATCGTTTCCGGTCGCCGTAAGCTAGTGGGATGGCGGGTGTGGTTGCAGCTTTCACTGGCAACCACACTTACAGGTGAACGGAGTGCACCTACATTTTTCTCTTAAATACAATATTTGATTTATACAAGGACTACCATAATGCGGGCGTATGAGAAATGGAAACTAGTAGTGCAGAACATTTTTGATAACATCAATATAGTTGCTATTGTTTTACTTCGATAAGTATACGGAAATGTAACGTCAAAGTAAATTTTAACGTAACGAGTAAAGTAATCCATTACTTTTCAGCGAAACTAATTTGTAGCGGTACTTACCATTGCATTTGAGGCTCGGTAATTTGTAATTGTAATCCATTACATTTTTCAAATAACGGTCGCGAATCTGGCGTCAGTGCTGCTTAGGTAATAATATGTGAGATGGTAGTGTCTTTGAACTGTTCTCATTTACACATCGAGGTTGATTCGAAATCAAAATTGTATATTGCAGCGTTTGTCACATATTAAATAGAGGCAAAATATTTTCTTTTGCTTTTCTTTATATTCTTTATGGAAATGAACTAGACCGGTTAATCGATTAATTAATCAATGAAATGGTGGCGATTAATCAAGTTAAAAGTTTTCATCGACGCCCAGCCCTACTCTTAAGAAAACCCGGTTTCCCCATCCCCTACCCGGGTAACGATTTGCCCCTGTACTAGAGGCCGATGCCTTCCGGCTTACGCAAAGATATTGTCCCGTGCACCTATACACGTTTGCTAGAGGCTCCTGCGCGGTGCCATTTTAAACGATGCTGACGCCGAGTAACGCGTCCGCCATGTTTGGGCGATGCTTGGGGCACGTCAATGGAGTGCACGAATTGTGGACCAACTAGGAAAAGCAGTAGCCATTACGATTTCTGTGACGTGTGGGCGCATGAAAGAGAGAGACGTTGACGCCTACAAGGGCGCACGAGAGCTGGGCCCGGCAATGGATTGCTGGGCTTGCTCGGATAAAGTTTTATATTTTTTTATTTACTTATTTATAACCTACATTTTGTACGGATGACATTATTGGATCACATGTCAGATTTTAAAAACAGACACAAATGCAAATGTTTCTGTGTGCTGCCTGACTTCTACTTCTTGCGGGTGAGCAGTGTGCACTGATCCCCAAAGACGTCAGTGCGAAGTGCACCTTGGTAGCGGACTATTTTTTTTTCTGCTTCGGGAGAACACTAGCTGGCGGCAATGGGGGTGTGGAAGGAGCTTCGGGCGCAATCTGATATGTGCTTGGAGACTTTAATTATTTTTCTGATTTTAGAATTTGTTACTGGCTCGGGTGTTTTAATTAATTGTTTGCGCTTTTTCTCGATCGAAGCCAACACCTGTCTGGTTTATAACTAGATATTACGAATCTCACGACGACGCTCAGAGGTGTTTACATCAACAAGAGACGCTTGGCAACGTTGTACGACAAGCACCGAATGTCCTGGTCGGAAAGTAGGTCCCCCCATTACATCGGCGCGAAATTCGGGGTTAAGCCGTGATCCCACTTGCCAAGGTCTGCTCGTACGCATGGCCGTCATTGCTACGTATGTTGTGCATTAGCGCGTGCTGGTACACCAGCTGGTAGGCGGCAAGATAGGGCGAGCAAGCCGGCACAAACGACCTAAAGCACGAAGGTAGCAAGAAAGAAACATTTGTCTTCTGGTGGCAGTTTTTGGTGGGACTGCTTCCGGCTGCCGAAAAACTAGGAACTCTTCATCGTCGAGGCATGTTGGCGCTTGTCGGCTATTTTCATCCCTAACTAGGACGAGTTTCGAGAGATGGCACTGTTGGGAATCGCCGGACAAAACTTCTTGCTTGTTGCTCAAGGGGCGGACTATAGTGAAACAACCAACAAACTACGACAGAACACGTTGGCGAACACGCGATACTGCGGAACATTCCTAGGGACGCCAAAACGACGCCTATGATTTGTCGACAAGGGGCGGACTAGCGAATAACCAACAAGCAACAAAAGAACATGTTGATGAACTGCTGCTGAATACTCCTGAACATTCTTCGGGGCTCTAAAACGCTATACCCATATTTTGTGAACGCACAAAATGCGCTCTTAGTTGCGATACTGGGACCTATAGCCACTGAACGTTCCGACAAAAACGTCCCACATCCGAAGACCCCTTAAAAACGATGAACGAGCTCGCGCTGAGCGCCCTTGAAACTCGCACGCGGCGCGCGCTCATTTTTCGGGCGACCCCAACAAATCTTTAGCTAAAAAGCTCTTAAGGTTCCCTGCCAGGGGATGTTGTAGATATATCAAAAAACGCCACAGCTCAAGGCGAACCCCAGCTGCGGGTCCAAATAGACGTTCATCGTCGGCCACTGAATGCGTGCCCACACAATAGAATAAATCACCGTAGACCCGCATGCGGTAAAAAACGCATTAAGGAGCCAGCTACGGCGCATTAGTCTTCGAATCACACGCAGCAGGCGCTGTTGCACCTTTATATGAACGGTGGGAGAAATCGATTGGTGCGAGGTCCATTTGTTTGGGATTCTACCCTCTTGCACTTAGTGCACGCGCTCCTCAATGGTTTTGATACATCTCTATTCCAATGCCGAACTCGTAATGCGCGCTTTGCCGTCTCATTTCTCAACGTGAGCGTGTATACGAATCGGCGGGAAGATATGGGTGCGTCCATAGGAGTTACCGATGGTGTTTTTTGGTGGCTATGCGGTGCGTGGCGAGCACGAGGGAATAGAAAGGCGCCGGAGGTTGGACGGGAAATGGCTCTGGAGTGATGATAATTTGAGAGAGGAGATCCAACAGCCCTAATCACCCGTGCCGAAAGTAGAAGTCGGTCTGCGGCTGACAAAATGCTCAGTCGATACGTTGAATCAGTAAGTCAGTTTTCAAGTTTAGCGTAGAAGCAAAAGTTGCTACGGCGAGTAGACGAAATTATTCACCAGCATGTGAGTGCTGAATAGTGAAAAGAAGTGTCTGTTGTGAACACCGTGTTTTTTGTATGGTGCATGAGAAGTGTGGCTGCTGCGTTATAGTCACGGCCTCTTGTTTCCGATTCCTGCTCAGCTGGGAACGGAGTGTCGAGTGGCTTTATTTATTTTTTTATTTTTACTTTCTTGCCAAAAAAAACAAATATATATATATATATATTTTTTAGAGCGGCCGCAGTGAGCATTTATGGTACTGAGCCTGCTAGAGCTAGAGTGACTCAATGTTGCGTGTTGGCCGCGCTCAGCTAGAGTGGCGACGTCCTTCGGGAGGGCAAGTGCCGTCTTTTCGGCCGCGGCCTCCATGCTGACTCCCGCGATGAGTTGAGCTCTTGTACATGAGACCAGCGGATCAGCTTGTGCCCGTGAAAATACCGACTTACGAAGTACTCGTTGACGTTGGAATACAATATTCCAAGCAGAGGCTTTCTCGGCTAGGCAATACTATGAAGTATAGGAAATGCCGTCATCAGTATACGATGTTTTCGCATCATCGTTAGTCTCGGGGCCGAAAACAAGCGCTTAGTTGACGTAACTCGCGACGTTACGTGTTCTTAAAGTTATTCCGGGTCATTTCGCAAGTGGCACTGTTTAATAACCTGCGTAAAGGGCTCATAAACGGCTATATATGGGCGGGAGCAAGGTGCCGGTTTGGAGAGCAGACGACAGAGTTGTCCTCACTCCGGGAGGACCGCCAGCTCAGCAACATCGAGGCACTCCAGGTAATGCTGACCAGCGACCACAAAAATGTAAAAAAGCCCAGAAAAACACGGCCTAGGTGGCGCAAGTTGTCCCCCCCCCCCGATTCAAAGGTTCAGTCTTGTCCATCCATCCATCCGGTGCGGCAAACGAGCGGAGGGCCGCACCTTCGCCGCCAGCTACCGGATTGATGGATGGATGGAGCAACGCGGAAGCATTGCCCGTGTCCGCTGAGTCACGCCTCCAGCGACTATCTTTGAAAACTCGGTTGGACGTCACTGTTTCTATGCTCATCCAGGTAAGTGGCAGGGCGTAGCGAAACTGCAGTAATCAAGTTCCCGTGATTTTATTCCCTCTTTACTGGAGAGGGTTTTAGAATGTGGAGCCAGAACGCGTTGGGTCTCCAAAGAGCTTGGGACGTCGCACTGCGCATGCCTGGTGCTTCTCTCTCTCTCTCTACTGTCGTGTGAGGTGCAGCGGACTCAGCGCCTCTGTAACGTCCCATCAGTGTGAGCATAAAATAAAGATGTTAATCATCTCTAATTCAAAAGGCTGGAGAAACGACATCAAGGTCTTAGCGCTCATTTCTTAAGAATGATTCCGTCTGGCCCAAGTTTACAAAAGTAATTTACTGCGTTTTTGCTGTTGTTGTTTTCCTTTTTCTTTTTAGAAATTATGGTTGTAGTAGATGCTGACTTATTACCCTTGAGAAATTCTATGCACGTGTTATTCACACGGGTTCACGGTTATGTCGGCTGTTATCCCGGACGGCGCTATAAATATACATGTAAGGCCAGCTCCAAAGTTTAAAACCTTCGATAAAGCTGTCTCAAAGGGCCCGGTCAGAACATGGTCCCGTAAGCCTGATACACTACCAGCGCGCACGCACCGCCGAACGACTAAACCTTGTTGACCAGCTTGAAAGAAAAAAAAACATCATGGTTTTGTCGGCGCAACTGCGAACCAGGCAGTTTTGTAAGTCAAAGCGATTTATTGAAAGCCATACTCGCGGAAAACTTTGTGCAGCATTCCCGACGAGAGGAGGAGTGCGCGTGCGCCGCTTTAATCAGCCTTCAAGCACGCGCCCACGTACCTTTGACTGCATGGCCACAGAAAGAGTTCCCCGAGCACAGACACTACATTTGTTTCGGCTACTAAAACACATGTTAATCTGTGAGCAACGATTGAAACCTACTCTTCGCCCTCCTTTTCTGTGTGACTTTGTCAAGGTGTTTGGGGTCAACTTACTGTGGCAATGAAGTCAAAGCTATGTGATCTCGTGCACCTTAAGAACCATTAAAGCCGCGAAGGTGCACTCTTCCTCGCTTTGGACATGCAAGACGAAAATCGTTGGCCGAGTGGGCTAGCGACGCGTACCCCAGCTTGGAGCACCCTGTCCAAAAGCTCAAGCTGCAGAGTCCAGGAATACTGGGTTCGAATCCCATCCTTGTCCGTTTCGACCTGAATGAGCATTGTACCGGCATGCGATTGTGTATCACTACTGCGTGGTAGACGCTGCAGCACTATACTCAGTTCTACTCTTAATCTGAGAATGCAGCCAATGCCGCAAGCACGAGAGCTAGAGGTCGCTGCTTTGAAGCGCTCTTCCGCAGAACGAGCACTCGCGCCAGAAGTGCACGTGTCACAGCCAGAAGAAGCGCGGGCTAGGTCGCGCTCGCGCTTGTAGCTTTGACCGAAGTCCTCAACTTAAAAGGCGACTCCAGTCAATATTTTTGAATATGGGATTACGACTGTTTTCAACTAGAGCACTGTCCCTGAATTACAAGGTATAATTTTGTTTTCGTTTTCGATACTGAGGGCAGTTTATAAATATCACGGCTGCAAAGTTTGGTTTCGGGCATCACGGCAAAACCGAAACCATCTGCTAGAGGAATGGCAACACTGATCATCAGCCGTACAGCCGCGACGCTGACGTTACCATGGTGCTGCGGTACGCGGTACAATCAATCAATCGCAGTTCCACCGCGACGTGACGTCACGAGGGTGCTGCGCCAGTGTTGCTCGACTAAAAGCTAACCCGCTTGCCGCCCGCTAAAAAGCAGCTGGTCGCATCTTTAAAATCGGTTTTAGTGGAGTACGAGGCTTCACCTTGACGTAATATTTCGGCTGTGATCATATTTCGTGTCACTAAAGAAATACCAGTCAATTATGTTGGTTTTGTCTTCGACCGGAGTTGCTTTTTAGGAGAGAACAAAATATAAAAAGCAGCCGCGCTGGACTGGCTAAATTTCTCATCTACAGCTTCGAACACTGTTTCGCCATCTTAATGGCAGTCTGGACTTACTTTGTGAATAAACAAATATATAATTTGTTGTTGTTGCTTTTTTTTTTGGTGTGTGTGCGTTGGAAAAGGGGGGGCGATACTACGGTGCACGCAAGCGCGTGGCTTTTTTTAGGGGTGTCCTTTGTGCTGTCATGCATGTGAATGCACCTGAATGAGACGCAAAACAAAGTCACCTGCTCGCATAGCAATGCAGGGCTGCAATCCTATGGCAACTAAGCCAGTCTTGACTACGTAGCCTAACTACGTAGCAAGACATAGCAGTCTTGACTACGTAGCAGGGGACACTTTTGTACTTGGTTTTTTACGCGTTAAAAACTATGGCGTTCCAGAATCGCAAGAATTGCACACATTTACGTTATGGAAAGTTATGCGGGAGCTCCTCGGGTAGGTCGCCAGCACACTGCACCGTAACCGCTACAGAACCGGCGGACACGCGAGTGAAGTTCAATGGCCTTTCGCAAAGCGATCACGGTCTCGCACAGATATATGGGTTCTATGGGAACTTATGGATACGCGAGACAGCCCGTTGAAGCCTGTTTTTTCCGTGCGCCGTAAGTATCGGAATAAAATATCAGAACTCACGCTGGCGCGTCGACGAGTGGTGTGTCAGAACGTTCGCGCGGCTTGATTAGAAAACGCTCAATTATTTTATCAAGATCATTAGTCAGATCCTTTCCTCCTGGGTTCCAAGGCGGTGTACCGCGAGATGTTATCCACGGAAGCCTCCCTAGGCGATAAATTATAATACATCGTCGGTGAGAGCTCACGCCTGACAGAAACAAGACAACAACAAAAAAAGGCAAAACGCGCTTTTCTGCGAGGGGCCCAACTCGCGAAGCTTTCCGCGGCACATTACGGGCTTGCCGCTCCAAATGGTTTCCGTCTGGGGGTAAATTATCATAGAGAAAAAAGAAGACCACGACGAACCGCTGTGCACTGGATAGACCCTTCGGCCGCCGTCGGGGAACATTACAAACGAAATATAAAGCCCGGTTTCTGATAATTATGATGATCGATAGGGCCCGATGGTTTACGGTCGTCCGCAGCGACCGCGCTCAACGCGGAAGGAGCGCGCGCCTGATGGGTGGGGCAGGCGAGTGCCGTTCACGTGCGCGCTTGCCATATACGAAACCCGCGCTGAGCGGAGCGTCGAAGCAGGACACACGAGGCGGAGCGAGAGCTCGCGTTCGCGGACTTGGACGACGTGCGTTTTCAAATCACCTTGGACACGGGGATCCCCGTTTCAATCGCACTTGGAGCGACTACTCTACTACGAAAAGTCGGAAAAGCCAGTCGCTGCAACCTATGGAGGGAACCCCTCGAATGATGGAGGTGTCAAAACGAACCGACGGATTCAAGCTCCGCCACAAGTGCATCGTCATGCCGCTCGTTGTCTTTAGGGGTACGTCACGACTGGTGTCAGTGTGCGCTGAGAAATATACCAGGCCATAGCCTCGTCTATACTCACAAAGCCTGGCAGTTCGAAGACGGAGCCATAGAGTGCCCGGTCGCAGATTTGGAGCGCGAGGATCTGGTAGCACAGAGCATTTCTCGGGGAGTCTGGTAGTCAGCGCTCAGCTTTTGCAGCGGCGAGGACCCGAAACATGGTTTTCAAACCCGACGAGAAAAGAAGCGGTAGCGCGAGGAACGCGAGGAGCACGAGCGGACATTCCATCGCTCGGAACAAGTGTGTTTCGGCGTCTCGCCACAGCGGGGCGCCCGTCACTATGGCCTCTCTCTCTCATCCGTTGTCTGCCGCTCTACCTTTTCACTTTCGGCGGCCGTGTCTCGTGGCGATCTGCCAGGCCTTGTCAGTATACAGGAGGCTATGACCAGGCAAGCTCGCAACCGCACGCGCTGCCCACACGAGCGACAGGCTTTTGGAGGTCGAAAGATCTGGGTATGACGTAGGACGACTGGTCGGAGGATTTTTTTCGTGTTTTTTCGGCGTTTAGTTACATCTTCGGCGAAAACGAAAGGGGTATTCGGATTCACGAGATAATAATACGCCAAAAATTCACCTCGTTTTTTCTTTCTTTTTCAAAACTGCTTTTTTTGTAGTTAGTTTAGTTGGGGATAGCAAACGCGCAAAAGCGACTAGCGCCGTGACGTTGCAGTTTTGGTGACGCTTGATTGGCTCAGTTGGATCGCGGCCTTCCTCCGCGGTCTAATTTTAAACTTAAACGGAGTATATAGGGTCTACATGCGTGCGAATACCGGATCAAATCGAATGACGCAGCGTCATCCCTATAGCGTTAACACTGTTAACGAAAACCGGTTGTCGTGGCTTTCCCTTCCACCGCGAAGGTCTTGAATGGTACGCAGTGCTATTCGATTCGAACCGGCGTTCGCACTACCCTTTAGTATGGGCCCGAAAGAACGGTCTGCGCTCGGGCACCTGAGCCCGGTAGAACGTCGTGCTCAGCGTGCACGACGTTTATAATGTTCCCAGTAACGATACCAAAATGCGCGTATTTGCGTAGAACATCCCCCAAACATTTGTTTATATACAGGGCCATCCACATTAACGGGGTTCATATTAACGAGACTTTACCTTCCTAGAAGCTAGGCCAACTTCCTTCTAACGTAACCAACTCACATTAAGACGAAACGGCTGTCCGAACGCATTACTGCGAGGCCGTACTTCGGAACAAAAGTGAAACCGGCCTAATCACAGCGATCCGTCATATGATATACTTACCAGGATGTTATGCTTACCAGGCTTTGCGCGCATTGAAGCATCATCTCGCGTTCAAACACCTACCAGTAGGACTTTAAGCGGCGCCCAGCCGTAATTGATATATCTGACTATTGGAACCTTGCCGAGGTTCTCTGGTATACAAGTGTGACTGCTTAGTAAAATGCAAAACAAAATTGTTCGGTATGTGAAATTCATAAGAGAAACGGCTGGGTTGTGTGTTGTGCGTTTGTTCAGACAGCCGGAGGTTGGTCAGCCCTAAAGGACGTCTGGTGTCTGCGCTGTAGATGAGAAATTTAGACAGTGCAGTACGACTTTAGCCTAGGAGGGCGGGGATCTTTAACGCGCACTGCGCAGTAGCGATGCACGACCGCACGCCAGTGCGACGCTCATCCAGATGGAAACGGACAGGGGTCGGGATTGAACCCGGGATTTTTCCGTACTGCAATGCGATCTTTCGCTTCACGTGCCCCGCTCTGCAGTGCGCTGAACGGCTGGCTTGCTCGTTCCATACCTCGGCAGTAATGCCTCGGATACTGCTGGTGAGTTTTAGCTGATTGTGTTTTCGTATTGATCTTGGCAGCTTGTAGCAGCCACTAAATGAGCTATGCTTAAAGTATCGGCGCTCCGTTCCTCGATCTGCTATTGGGCGCCGCCATCTTGGTGCTTAGTGCAGAGCAGACGCAACTCTCGATCGTCACAATTCAAAAATGTCGACTTCCTCAGCTTAAGATGCGGGGTTAGGAAACTCAGGTGATATTGTTTTGCTCTGTCGCGAACTGTTTTATACAATTCTGGATGGACAGAAGAGCGTTTCCTGCGATTTCAGATAGAGCTTCAGATAACTGGCACATCGTGATTTTAAGCCCCAAGATGGCTGGAGTGTCGTTAGTCTGAAGCGTTGCTCATTTAGTGGCTCTATGATGTCCTATGGAGTCCTTATAAAGCATGTGTACGCCATAATCGTACCATAGAGCACCACGCCACAACGCAGAGTTCGAGCGTATAGTGAACACTAACGCGCCTACTTCTTCGATCAGAGCTTATACGCGCCGGCGCAGTGGAAACGGGGCAGCCGCCATCCTTAACCAAAGAAACCGACCTGACTGTACGTCGAGATGTCGGCATGCTCAGCTCTCGAGAACAGTTCTGCCGTAAGAACGAAACAAAAACACGTCCACCGACGCTCCGAGGCAGGCGGCGGAAGTGGCAGCCAGTCGTCGAAAGAGCACAACGAGATTCAAACGACATACAGACGCTGACATGATTGAGTAAACATTTCGACCAGCATTCTCTCCCTCCCCCTTCCCCCGGGTTAGTTCGTTGGGATGCACAGAGGACGCCCACTGCCACACGAGAGTCACACTTCGCAAAAAACCAAAACGCGACAACTAAAAGGGAATGAGAGAACCGTGTCGTGGAGGTAGTTTTTTTTCTTTTCTTTTTTCTAGAGTTGTTGATGTTATCGTTGTGGGTGCGCGCATTATTCATGACCGCTCAATTAGCATGACCCCCCTCCTCTTTCTGTTGAAGCTATCAATCGCGAGACTGGACAGCCAACGTCGTCACCAAGCGCGGAAGAGGGTCATTCAGCTTAAGATGCCTGGCAAACAGAGACGACGTAAAAGGTTCTTGAACTCCACTATTGGCGACGAGAGCGATCAAAAGCGTCGCTGTGGTCGGCCTTCCACGATTGGTCGAATGCTGACTATGACGTCAAGAAAGGATTTTCCATCGACGGAAATAAAAGTAATGTAAGAACTTCAATTTTGACGGTGTTGGCATGTTGGTTTCAGAGCGCAATTATTTCAAGCTTCCACCATGCTCATTACAAATAGCATTCAACTTGTTGTTCGCAAGGTAATGACGTCACGAGAGGGGAACCATACCAGGGCGCCTCCGAAACATCTCGCCGCCAATAGTCGGCGAAGGGCCAAGAACGCAGTAGAAGCCCCCGGCCGCCTCCAGCACACCGTCGTTCCCTTCTGCCGGGCTTATACTTCGTTTCACCTTATGTGCGAGCGAAGGCAAAACTGGAAGCGCGAGCACGGAAGCTACGTGCGTTCAGGCTTTGCTCGAGCGCGCGAGCTGGGGAGAAATGCAAAAGCGCTGGTCTCGCGCTTCTAGCTTTGGCTTCGCTCGCAGATGAAGTGAAACGAAGTACAGGCTGCGCGTGCAAAGAAGAGAGATAGAAGCCAGAGAACTCGCGCTGGAGGCGGATTACCTACCGAATTCTTAACCTGCCATTGACTATAATAACGTTATAATGATTTTTTTGCGGAGTATTGTATACCTTTACAATCCACAAGAGCAGCAACGAATGCCCCTCCCTTGTGTTTATTCATTTTCCTGAACTTGTCCCGTTATGAAGTTTCTAGTTGTACAAATCAAACGCGTTACTCCTTATGGCTCCATCGGAGCGGCTTACTCATACTTTGTTTCACCTTTATGATGGTACCGCAGGAAAGGCTACAAGCTCGAGCTCCTTGCTCTAGGGCACATCTCGGTGGCAGAAGCTCCCGTGCACTAAGGGCAGCTGCCAACGCTATGAGCTCGCGCTTCTAGCCTTCGCTGCGGTACAACATTAACGGTGAAACATGAAGTATAGTCTTCTTCAGTCTTTTGCGCCGTGTTGCTCGCGTGCGTGGCAACAAGCAACGAAAGGATGTTCATCGTTTGTTTGTATTTGTTTTATTTTGTAACAACGGAACTTGTAACAAGGTACTTGTTACAAGTTCCGTTAAAGCGCCCTACCTCCCTGGATTCAATCGCGTCCCAAACACCGGAGGCGTCTTTCAGGTCCTGTTGTACAAGGTCCTCGCAACAAAGGACAAGATACTGTTCCTTGTGCTTTGTGCAGTAAAGAGTTCCCGCAGCAAGTTATATCGGCTAATAAGAAACGTGTTACCTTATATGTTTTACGGATGCCTCGAAATTTAGTATTGTGTCTTGCGTTGTTTTCCACGCTTTTCTTTGCAAGGAGCGGAAGCCTGATAACCACTCCCTATCATGTATCGAATCCTTGTTGCTACCTTCATTGGATCAAAACAATCGCGTTACCGTGATGGTTGCGAAATGTCTCAAACTCTGATGGGGACTCCAGCGTAATGTTGCATCCGTTCCCGATAAGTAACAAAAGCCCGTTCCGCACTTCTTATATTATGCAACGAGTTTTATTAGAAAACATTACCATTATGAGCCCAAGAGTATATCACACAATTTATTGGTGTTTAATGCGCGGTGTTGTACACATTCCGCGCCGTTTCCTCGATGCTTGTTCCGCAACATGTTCCCGTTAAGTTTCATTCATATAAAAGGAAATAGTTAGTGTTCTGGTTCCAAGTATCTCGGACTCTGTAGTCTTTCCCTCGTTGTTATAGACATTCCTCGCAATAAGAAAATAAAGCCTATTCATCGTTCCTTGTTCTGTAAGGAGTTCCGGTTACAAGCTTTATTGATAGAGAAACGAGGCGTTACAAGTATGGTTCGTCTTGTCTCACATCTTGTCAAGTCCGCAGGAGCTGCCACGCTGAGCGGCTTAGCTCCGTGACTAAGGGCGAAGATGAGTTGCGCATCTTGGCTGCAATAGTAACGCAAGCCTATTCTCCGTTTTCTATTTTGTTACGAGTTTCCGTCACGGGCTCATATGTTTTAAAGCAAATGCTACTTTTTCAATTGTTTCTTGAGAAGTCGTTTTGTGTTCTGAATTATGTTGTGCACTTTTCCTAGCAAGTAGAAACCAAAACTCGTTTCTTATTCTCTATTCTGTAACGAGTTGTTGTTATAAAGTTTAAAGGTCAAAACAACAGTCACAATTTTAATTCAAAACTGCAAAGATTTTCCTTATTCCCGGACTGGTAGTGATTGATGCGCAGCAATAAAAGCCTTGATCAAAAGCACGAAATAAAACTGTTCATTATTCTTTCTACTCTTTGGAGTGAGATTTCACTAAGAGTCTTAATATTTCAGAAGGAATCCAATACTGTCAACTCAAAAGAAGTGTGATGTAACTCTAGACTTTCAACTCTGGTAGCATCTCGCATGCAGTATTGCGCATTGCACGAACGAGTGACCGTCCTTTGTTCTTTTTTTTTTATTATCTGAATTAATGTTCGTTAAAAGTGTCATTGGCTGGAAAACAAAAACACGTTACTGTTACGACTACAAAAAGAGTAACTTCTGTGGCGTAGACATCCGGGAACTGCCTTGCACCAAAAACGAATCTGTTTTGTCACTGGCGGAACTTTGATCGGCAGTGCTTTGATCAGCAGTGAGCTGCATGGAGCAGTCGGTCTTGAGCCCCGACCGGCTAGGCCTACTGTGGCACACGGCCATCTAGTGTAGTGTAGTGTCACGGCATTTGGCAACGGCAGAGATGTGTTCACTTGGAGACGTTCGTCAGGACGACGTCGATTTGTCTATTTGTTTATCTATTTCAAGTGAACATCTTTTATTTTAAATACTTCATTTAGAAAAAGAACCCACCGTTCGACTCTTCTTAGTCTCTACTATTCTCTCCTGCAAAGTCCTCTGCACGTTGCTTTCTTAAAACAGGAAGTGACACCCGTCTCCAGTTCCCTCAGTCATTTCGAACGAGGTGCCGTTATAAGTTTGATACGTTAAAAAGAATATGTTATGGTCACGGTTTTTAGAACATGCCCTACGTTACATTGGCGTTACGCTCGCAGTGGTGTGAATGTTACGTTTCAGCGTTCACGCATTTCTAACTAAATGTGCACCACATATATCTCTAAAACAAAATGATAAACGAAAGCAGAAAGGTTATACCTTGTATATTTGGAAGCCTGCAACACTCAGAGCACTTTGAGGTTTACTTTACTTACGTCATAGCCTCCTCTATACTGACAAAGCCTCCGGCAGATCGCCACGAGAAGCGGCCGCCGAAATTGAAAAGGTAGACCGGCAGACAACGGATGAGAGGAGAGCCACGTGACGGGCGCCCCGCTGCGGCGAGACGCTTAAACACACTTCTCCCGAGCGATGGAATGTCCGCTCGTGCTCCTCGCGTTCCTCGCGCTACAGCTTCTTTTCTCGTCGGGTTTGAAAATCATGTTTCGGGTCCTCGCCGCTGCAAAAGCTGTGCGCTGAATACCAGACTCCCCGAAAAATGCTCTGTGCTACCAGATCCTCGCGCTTCAAATCTGCGACCGGGCACTCTATGGCTCCGTCATTGAAATGCCAGGGCTTTGTGAGTATAAAGGAGGCTATGCTTTACGCCTTCATCTGGGCCGGCTTGCTAGAACAGCGTCTCAGCTAAGACTGGGTGAAAGAAACCATTGCAAAGGCTGGGGCGCGCGAACGTCAGTTGAGACGCGGTTTGAGTCCCGCTCAGCTCATGCACTATCGTTGGCAGTGTTCTTTCCGCTAGTCTCAGCTAAAACGCTGTTTCTAACAAACCAACCCTAATCCAAAAAAAAAATGGGGCGTAATTTTTTTTTAATTATCACATGTACAGGTTAGGAGAAGATAACCTTTTTTTTATGTGTCATCTCTTTCTCATGTAACTAGTTATCGTTCTTTGTTCCTCCATAAAGGAACGTATTTTATTGAACGCCGTTGTAGGAAAATACTGTTTCCGCGACCAGTTGTCGCGCCACAAAAAAGCACGCCAAGTTGCGTGTTTGCGGCGACCGCTTTTCCTTTGTCGGTGACATTACGACGATAGATCAAGAGTCGCCGCGTGCGCACGAGTCTCACGGCACGCTTCATAGTATCGGTCGTACTGGGCAAAACGTGTGTATGACGCGGTCTCGAAGTGGCTACGACCTCGTTATCTGGGGGCGCGGTCCTCAATAAAAACGTGCTGCAGTTTGTAACTTCTCGATGCGGCGGATAAATTCAGAGCGCATTTCGTGACAAATATGCATGCATTATGCAGTAGGACGGCTCTAGTTGATACGCACAGAGGACATCTGTGTTTCAGCTCTCGCTCTCAGAGTCTAGAAATCAATGAAATCTCAAAGCTTTCCATCACGATGAAAAAATGTATGAAGTTATGACCGGCAAACGAGCGAAAAACTGTTTTTTGGGGGTGTTATTTTGTCGCCAGGGGTTATTTATAATATGTACGTAGATAGTAGAATATCGGCGTACAGTTCAGACGGGGTTCAGAATTAAAGTCAAAAGTTGATATGGAATTTAGTTTGCTTCCAAGAGTGGAAACCTGGAGACAAGCAATGTTATTGTTGTTGTTGTTTTCTCTCAGAACTTACTTGAAATTGTCACCTTTACATTGCCATCTGGCAGATATTATAATTGTGATAGAGTTTATGGCTATCATGTGCTCCATTTTGTCTTTATCAAGGTAGCTAGCCTTCTTCTACTTTTATTTTGTATTCAGACATAAATGAATTGCACCACTGTTTATTTGTTTTATGTTGAAAGAAAGGGGAAACATAACGTATATGTTCATCAAAGTATGACAAATATAAATATTCAATGCCAAATACATTGATCAATCTAGAATTAAGTTCTAGACAGAAGTTCTAGGAAGAATAGGGGAATCCGACAAGAAAATAATATTAGGTAATCGCCTAACCGAGAGAGACGCTT